>JAXCLQ010071216.1:0-12538 GCA_035584115.1 Cedrela odorata
AGAGAACTTAAACAAAAGCAACAAGGAAAGAAAAAGAAGAGCGAAAGGAAAAGGCTTGAAAACTGTGGTACAATCCAGCTGTTGCTTCAGCTGCTCCAACAATGTTAGAAGAGCCATTTTTACTTGAAGTTGTACACAGAGATTCAGTCACCCTCTCCTCCAATTTATATAGTAGGTCTTTTATCCTCAATTTTCCAGAAATGCAACACAATATTTCATTGAATTGACTTTCCTAAAAATACAACTAAGACATATATCTTTTTTAAGTTAAATGCAACTCATTGAAGTAGATTTTGGTAGGAATATTAATACAACTTAATGAAAAATATCTTGGATACCATCCTTATAATGATTTACTGAACCTGGATAGATATTATTTTAGTGAAATAATTAATAGCAACATAATTAAATATAACTGAAAAATCTTCATAGATCAAGATTCTCTTGTGGTCTTTTCTATCATTCTCTTTTAAATATTTAGTTACACATGTTATAACTAACAATGAAGACTCTTATTGGATTTTAATAAAATTTACCAATTAATTTCATATTTTACAGTAAAAAATAATTTTTAGCTATTAAATTTTTGGTCAATTTCAAAATCTGGTTGAAGATAAGACTTAACCAGATCGGGATATATAATTAATCGCATATCTCCGTCGCGTGTAGTGACAGAAAAACGATTTGTTGATCTAATTATTAATTTTTATTTTGACTTTGTACGTAAGTAAAGCATTTCAAATAATACTTACCGTAGTTTTTCTGCCCCTCTCTAGAATTCTTCTCGGATTATTGTATTATCGTAGATAGTTTAAATATATAATGAATTCGAAAGTTATAAAATTTTAATATTGAATTGATTAATGTCACTCTCACTTGTTACATAATTTGAATTACACTATAAGTGATAAGTTTTGGAATTTCTAGCCTTGTGTTTTCTGTAGTAATTAACAGAAAATTTGAATCTTGTATCATATGTGCTAAGAATTTTTTTTTATTACTTTTGGTGTATTATATTTTTTTTATTAAATTTTTTTCATATATTCTTTTCACTCAATTACTAAAATATAATACATATAACATAAATTTAGTGAAAAAAGTGTAATGCACCGAACTACCCAATACTATGTTACATTGCCATAACCTAAGGTGCCATAATTGGCTCCCATTACAATGCTTGAAATAGCTAAGAGTCTACATGTTGATTTACATTAAGTAAAATATTAATCATAAGATAAATCATGCCTTGTAATTCAATAAATTACAATTCTATAGTTGGTAATTTCATGCAAGGAGACTGAGGAAGGAAGTTGGGGTAATAAAGAATGAGTAAAACATAGATCCTTTTGCTAATAATAGATACATCATAGAGAACATAGATTCGTGGTGGAAAATGCATGAATGTAATCCTATGCCTACTTCTCCAGATTTGAAATTTAATATTTTTAACCATATATAAATGTATTATCTTCCCAAATGCCAAACATATAGTTGTTGCTTGCCTATAAATATTAACTTGATCAAGCATATGCTCCAAGCAGCTAATTAATTATCAAATCCAAATTGCATTATGTTGGGTCATTAGAAGTGCGAGTGCCCTCGTAGCAGAAAACATGTCTATCCAAGATTCACAGATTTCATCCCTCAGAGTTAAAGGCGAGATTATGCGCCGAACTGCAAATTTTCCTCCAAGCATTTGGGGTGATCGCTTCATCAATAATATTTCTGGGGACAAGGTAATGCTTTTCTTAAGTGGTGGTACTATTATTAACACATCTCAATATTTACAAATTTTATTTGGAAATGCAGATGAATCATGCCCGTCACTTACAAGAGATGGAAGAACTGAAGGACGCAGTGAGAAGGGTGTTATTGTCTGCTGCTGGCCTTTCGCAGCTGAACCTTATAGATGCAATCCAGCGTCTGGGCCTGGGATATCACTTTGAAAGAGAGTTAGAAGAAGCATTAGAGCATGTCCACCATGATGATACTGAAGATAATCTTTACAGCGTTTCTTTACGTTTTCGACTTTTAAGGCAGCATGGCTATAATGTTCCGTGTGGTATGAGTTTCATGTAGTCAACTCCTTAATTGCTTTTTTCTCTCTCCATAAGTAGTTACATTAATTTTAACTCGTCATCAGTTGTAAAACGTTAAGTTTTCATATAATTAGTGACATGATTATTTGGTGATATCAGATATATTTAACAAATTCAAAGATGACAAAGGTAATTTCAAGGAGTCATTGACAACTGATGTGCTGGGCATGTTGAGCTTGTATGAGGCAGCGCATCTTGGGGTGCATGGAGAAGATATACTTGACGAGGCCATTGCTTTCACAACCACTCACCTTAAGTCCCTGGCTATTGATTTAAGGAATCCTGCTCTGGCAGCACAAGTAATTCATGCACTACGGCAGCCCCTGCACAGGGGCGTACCCAGACTAGAGAATAGGAGTTACATCTCTATCTAGCAAGACGAGACTTCACATAACAAAGCTTTAATAAAACTTGGGAAGTTAGATTTCAATCTAGTGCAATCATTGCACAAAAAAGAACTTAGTGAAATCTCCAGGCTAGTTCTCAAATATTGCATTGTTTTTTTCAATAAAAAAAAAAAGGTTTATAGATCTTACTAATTAATACTTTTCAGGTGGTGGAAGGAATTGGACTTTGCTAATAAGCTACCTTTTGCAAGAGACAGAATAGTTGAGTGCTACTTCTGGATAATAGGAGTGTATTTCGAGCCTCAATATTCTCTCGCTAGAAAAATCCTAACCAAAGTAATCGCCATGACATCCATTATAGATGATATCTATGATGTATATGGTACACCTGAAGAGCTCAATCTCTTTACAGAAGCAATTGGGAGGTTGGATTTGTTATCTTTAACTAATTACATTGAAACTAGATTATAAACAATTGAATTTATAAGACAATTGGGAACTTCTGATTTTCAGATGGGATGTACGTTGCTTGGACCAACTTGCCGAATACATGCAAATATTTTATGAGGCATTATTGGATCTTTACAATGAAATTGAGAAAGAGATTGCAAAGGAAGGATGGTCGTACCGAGTTCACTATGCAAAAGAAGCAGTATGATACTTCTATCTATTTGCCTTAGTATATTTTTCTGTTGAAAGAGACCTTGAACATGCAAAATCTATTATTCGGCCATATATATATATATATATATCATAATTTTATACCTTAATGCATGCATGGCAGATGAAAATTCTAGTTCGAGGCTACCATGATGAATCTAAGTGGTTCCATAACAAGTACATTCCTACAATGGATGTGTATATGCGTGTGGCGTTAGTAACCTCTGGTTACACCATGCTTACAACTGCATCTTTTTTGGGCATGGACAATATAGTAACAAAGGAAACTTTTGATTGGGTGTTCAGTGGACCTAAGATTATTAGAGGTTCAGAAATAATTGGCAGGCTTATGGATGATGTAAAATCCCATAAGGTATCAAACTAAGTGCTTTTCTTTCTTGTAGCTAATTAACAAGGAAAATACAATTTTCGGCAGGATAATATCCATAATTCATCTCTATATATGCAGTTTGAGCAAGAGAGAGGACACGCTTCTTCGGCAGTTGAATGTTATATGAAGCAACACGGAGTTTCAGAGCAAGAGGCATGCAGAGAGCTCTATAAGCAAGTTGGTAATGCGTGGAAGGATATAAACGAAGAGTGCCTCAAACCAACTGATGTGCCACTGCCTATACTTAGGCGTGTTTCCAATCTTGCGAGAGTTATTGATGTTGTTTACAAGGAAGGAGATGGATACACGCATGTCGGGAAAGCGATGAAAGAAAATGTTGCATCATTGCTGATTGATCCAATTCCAGTGTAAGAATGGATTAACTCGGTCTCGTTGCTCCTTTTGTCTTCTATTATGGAAATTTCTTGCAGAGCAATGTATGACAATATAATATATGAGCATTAATTATTTTGCTTTCTCTAATAAATTAGAGTCTTCTAATACCTATTTGGGCTTGGAATTTTCTATCTGGTAATTAATATAATTAATGGGTAAATTCATTGAATTCACCAAATTCTAAACCTTATGTAATATGTAGTTAATTCCCATTCATCGATCGCAAATTGTTCTCTCATTGATGGTAATGTAAAAGCTATCAGCATTAACAAACAGTTTCAGTCTTCACTCTCGTACGCGCTATTCATCGGGCATACAGTGGAAGGCCACATTCATGGAATTGGAAACATTACTTATGAACTTGATGTAAAAGCATCCAATCGTTTAACAACTGTAGGATATTGTTCATAGCGAGGGATTAAAAAAAAGGACAATTAATTATAATAAGAACTCGCAAACATATATCTGGATAGATCAAGGGTTATGTTGGCACAAGAAGAAGAGGGAATTTCTTATGAACGGTTAACCCGTAAACTTCAGTCATATCCAAGTTCTCCACAGCTGCACCGCCAGGCAACTTCCAGTCAAACCAGTATAAAAGGTTAGCCAGCAAATACTCAGCCGTAGCTAATGCAAACGACATTCCAGGGCAACCTCTTGTTCCAATACCAAACGGGATGAATTGGAAGTCTTGGCCTTTGACATCAACCGAGTCGTCCATAAATGTCTCTGGCAAAAACTCTTCTGCTCTGTTCCACAGTTTAGGGTCCCTCTGAATTGCCCATGCATTTATGTATACAGTTGTTTTAGCAGGAATATTATAACCTCCCAGATTGATACTTGTTGATGTCTCCCGAGGAAACAAAAGAGTAGCTGGCGGATTCAATCTCAGAGTTTCTTTAAAGACACATTTTAAGTAGTACATCCGATTGATATCATTTATATTTATACTTGAGTTCTTTTTCACCACACTTCTAACTTCTTCTTGGGCTTTCTTCATTAAATTTGGGTTTTTCACAAGTTCGGCCATCGCCCATTCGACTGTTGTTGCAGTTGTATCTGTTCCTCCCACAAACATATCCTAAAATGATGAAATATGAAAACTTAATTAGCCATGTATGCATATGTATGTGTGTAAGAGACAGACAAAGAGAGAGAGACTGACCATGAGAATTGCTTTAAGGTTGTCTCGAGTGAGCTCTATCCCAAGCATGCCATCCTTTTGAAACTGGAGGAGTATGTCCACCATGTCTTTGTTATCGTCACTCCCAATCCCTGATGTTCCGTGCTCTTCAATCACCTGATCAAGCAAAGCATCAAATGCTCTGGCGGTTGCGTTCAAGCGACCAATGAGTCCCGTAAGAAAATCCAACCATCCCAAAGAAGGATAAACATCTGCAAAAGAAAAGGATGCAAATTGCAACTTTCTTGGTAACTCCCCGAACTTGTTCTTACCAGTTTCTTCTTCAGCCTTCCTTACAAGAAGGCAACGGGATATTATATTGTTGGAAACAGCTAGTAGCATCTCTGTTAAATTTACAGAACCTCCATCGAAACATGAACCACGAATTTTATTGACTAAAACTGCAACTTCTTCTTCTCTGTAAGTACTGAAATGATTGCACCTTTTTAATACTCAATAGTCCAAGAACACAAGTCTTCCTAGCTTGTCTCCAGTACTCGCCATAAGGAGAAAACCCCACGTCTTTCCATCTATAAAAGAACGCATTTGCAGCTGTGGTTTTGGGACGGTTCGAGAAAACAATATCGTGAGTCTTCATAATTTCTCCCACCATCTCAGCCGATGAAACGACAAGAGTCGGAGAATAACCTAAGCGCATGAACATTAAATGGCCAAACTTGTTAGAGAGAGCTTGGAATGAGCGATGGGGGAGAGTGCCCAGTAGCTGGTGAAGGTTGCCAATTAGGGCTAACATTGGTGGGGATGGAGGCAAGTTGAGTTTAGCACGTCTCCTGAGCTTGAGGCGCAAAAACAGAAATGAAAGGAGAAGAAGAACAAGAGCGAGAAGAAGGTTAACATGGTATTGTAAAGAGCTGATAATATAGCTATTTCAAGTTCTAGATATCTATACATGGGATCCTCACCACCTAAATCTTCGTTCTTATATATATCATATATCATATATAAGCTCTTTCATTCTCAACTCTTCCAAAATTTCAACTTATCAGGCAAATAATAACGACAGGCTACAATAACGTACACAGTCGAAGACACACGGCATTAATTCAAAGTTAGACGGATTTTTTAGCTAACACATCTTCGGACTCTGGATGGATATGAGACAGCTGCCATACGCCTATTCTTACAGAAACTTGCCCAATATGTAATGTGGCATTCTTAGAAAGACTGTGCGTGTATGCCATGCATTGAGTGATAAGCTTCAGCGATACCTTCAGTTGTTATCTGTTGGGAAAATCTGGCACAATAATTTTTCCAAATAAATATTTTTAAAATGTAATAATTATAAAATTTTAAATAATAATAAATTAACACACATATATATAACAAAATACAAAATATAAAAAAAAATAACATAATTTAAAAATGCATTGGATGATACTTAAAATTTTACTACTTTCAACTTAAGCAAATTACAAAGATATGAATTAAATTTAAAAATCTAAAAAATAAGTGGAAAAAAAAAATCAATTTCATTGAATTTTTTTAATTTAATAGACTCAAGAATTTTCAACTTAGGACTCAATTGAAAATTTTTAATTTTATTCGTAATCGAAACCTAAACTTTTGAACTTTCCTTTTATAACTCAAAACTTAGGAGACGAAATAAAATTCCTCTAACGCAAAATTTATATGTTTGGTTATTAAGTTACAACACAACAAAAATCCACCTTAACTTAATTAGTTAAACTCTTTATTTTCTCATTTATTTTGTAAAAAGATTAGCAACATCACAATATGTGTCAAATAAAACAATCAAACTTATAGGATATTAATCAAATCCAAACAGTTATTGAACTTGATCGTAGTTATCACTTTGGTCAACGTATCTGTAAGATTCTTAACATTTTCAATCTTCTTAATCAAAATATTTCCTTCATCAAAATTTCAAGAACAAAGTGATACCAAATATCTGAAAATGGTATACTAAATTTTTTGCTAAATAAATAGTACTTTGACTGTCAAAATAAATAATAACATTCTTCTAAATAATACATAACTCCTCCGGTATTCTTAAAACTAAATAGCTTTCCTTCATAGCCTTTGTAATTGCCACAGATTCAGCATATGTAGTAGACAACGCAACTATAGAATAAAAAGTAGACTTCCAACTCACTGATGCTTTTGCCGAAGAAAATATATAACCAATTGTAAATCTTCGTTTATCCAAATTACCAGCATAACCAGAATCAACATAACCAATCGCACTCTAATCACATTTTTCATCTTACTCAAAAATCAATCTAACATCTATAGTTTTTGACAAATACTGTAGAATCTATTTCACAGCTTGCCAATATCCTTTATTAGGATTGTGCATATATAATACTTATTTCCATTCCAAGTATCTTCCTCGCTTCACCCAGATCTTTCATTTCAAATTCAGGATTCAACTGTGCCTTTATTGTGCCAATTTTTTCTTTATTCTTTGAAGTAATCAGCATATCATCAACATATAATAAGAGGTATATGAAAGATTCATTTCCCAGTTTGCAAAAATACACACAATGATCAAAATTGCTTCGTGTGTACTTTTGTTACCAATCTAGCCTTGTAACGGACCTCATTCTTACCAAAAAATTCATCTTTTTTTACAAATACCCATTTACAACCAATTGCCTTCTTGCCCTTCAGTAACTGAGCTAGCTTCCAAGTTTAATTCTTCTGAAGAGACTACATTTCCTCGTTCATGGCCATTTTTCACTTTTCTGCTTCTAAACTATTGATACCTTCATAAGAAGTGCTAGGTATGTTAACATCTACAACTGGAAATGCGTACACTACCACATTATTTAAATAAGCAAGCTTTCTTATCTCTTTTTTTTCTTTTACGAAGTGCAATTGGTAGGCTAAGATCTGAAGGTTCTTGAGTTGGAATCTCCTCTTCTTGTTCCATTAGTTCAACATCATCTTCTTCTACTAAAGTATTGATATCTGTCTAAATAAATTTAGCTGAATTTATTATAGTAACCTCAAGCTCTACTTGTTGAAAAGTATGCTCCACTTGTTAAAAATGATCTTCCTTGATGCTAAACACCATAGACGATATCTTTTCACTCCTAAAGTGATACTTATAAATAGCATTTTCTTCGCTCTTAGATCTAACTTGGATTCTTTCATATGATAATATGCAGCAAAACCAAATACATGTAAAAATTCATAATCATTTGCAGGTTTTCCAGACCATACCTTTAAGGGTGTTTCATTCCCAATTACAGTTGATGGCAAACAGTTAATGAGATGGCACGCATACGTAACAACTTCAACCCAAAACTGCTAGCCCAACTAAACATTAGACAACATACAACGAATCTTTTTTAACAAGGTTTAATTCATGCATTCAGCGACCCCATTTTGTTGTGGTATATCTATGACAGTGAAATGGTGAATAATGCTCTCATTTTTTGCAAATTTGAGAGAATGAGGCATTCTGGTACTCCGTGCTATTATCTAATTGAAATTTCTTAATCCTTCTTCCAGTCTCATTCTCTATTATTTTCTTCCAACTGAGAAAAATCTCTAATACTTCATCTTTTGACTTTATAGTATACACCTAAACTTTCATTGAGAAATCATCAATAAATGTAACAAAATAGTGTTTACCTCCAAAAGAAGTTACCTTAGTAAGTCCTCATACATCTGAGTGAATATAATCCATAATACCTTCCGTATTATGAATTGTAGTATAAAACTTCACTCTTGTCTATTTTCCCATAACACATTCTTCGCAAAAATCCAACTTATTAACCTTTGCTTCTTTTAACAAGCCTTGCTTAGTTAATGTTTGCAAAGTTTTCTCCTCTGCATGTCTCAAGAACAAATGTCATAATCTCGTCATCTCTGTATATGCATCTTCATCAATTGCTATTGCATTTATCTCAATAAATGTGCTTCCTTGGTAGTGATACATATTACTTCTTCTGTCTTCTTTCTTCACCACTAGTACTCTTAAGATAACTTTCAAAATCTCATCTTGCATCATTACAATGAAACATTTAGATTCTAAAGTTCCCAAAGAGATGATATTTTTACCAAATTTTAGTACATATCAAACTTTTATCAAGATTCTAGTGGATCCATCATGACTCTTCAAGCGAATAGAATTAACCCTAACTAATTTGCAAGTTTTATTGTTAATCAGGTAAACAATTCCACCATTCATTTCTTCAAAATTGAAAAAACATTTTTTCTTATGACTTGTATGGAAAGAAAAATTCGACTTGTCATACTCATATTCTACTACATATGCATCTATTGCAGCCTTAACTCTTTTTTTTCAACTTAGAACAGTCTTTCTTTCAATGACTTTTCTCATGACAAAATGCACACTCATTTTTGCCTGGTCTAGCTTTTGACTAAGATCTCCATCTTCCTGCCTTACAACTTTGCTCACGACCTCTTACTATATGAGCCTCTTCTGCTGCTTATATGTTTTTTTGGTTGCTCTTTTTTTTTATTTCATTAGAGTTCAAAATTGCACTAACCTTATCAAAAATTATAATTTCATTCCCATACAGTAAAATTGTTATGAGATAATCATATTCATCGAGAAAAGAAGCTAACAATATCAAAGTCTTTTCAACATATTCTGCTTTCTCATCCAAATTTAAATAAATCAATCACTAGTAAATTAATTCTATTGATATGTTGACTCATAATAGTACTTGACAAGTATTGAAAGCGGTATAATCTTGTTTTTATGTAAAGTTTATTTTGACTGCTCTTTTTCATGAACTTGTTTTTCAGTTTCTTCCATAATTTTCTTAGACATTTCTCTCTCATAAACGTATACTTCTATTTTTTGGTGAGACATAATCAAATTATTCCACATACTAGTAGATTGATCTTGGTTTATTCTTTTTCACTAATCTCATCTATCTTTTCTTTTTTGAGAGCAATATCTAACTCTTGTTGGAAAAGAACATCGAGTACTTCACATTGCCACATACCTAAATTGTTTTTACCGTTGAATTTTTTCACATTAAATTTTGTATTTTTTATCATTGATCTTAATGGTGATAAAGGCGCCGGTGTAGACTAGGAGGTCATAAGTAAACTCAAAGATGCAGTGGTATCTGAAACTAATTATGTCATTACTACTATTAATTATTATATTTCAAAAACTTACAAAGCAAATGTCTTATTTAACATTATTAGTATACTATAAAAATTCTCAAGAAAGGCTGGAAGGATCATAACGGTCTCACTTAAAACCCAGACTCCTTAGGCAATTTTGGCCTTTTTTGACAGAAATGAACTTATCTACACTACCTTATAACTTTTGGCTCTTATATCAATTGTTGAAAAAATCAGACCCAATGATATCTCCCCAAATAAATGCTTTTGAAATATAATAATTATAAAATTCTAAATTATGGCAAAATGAGATATACATATATATAACAAAATACAAAATAGAGAATATCATGATTTAACAAGATTCAATACCTACGTCCTTGGGCGATGTTGAAAATTTTATTATCTTCAACTTAAGCAAATTACAAAAATATAAGCTAAATTTCAAAACTCAAAAAATAAATGGAATATAAAAAAAATTATAACTTTAAAGTTTTATATAAAATAGATCATTAATGATTCAATCAAAATTTTTCAATTTAATGAACTTAATTGAAAATTTTTAATTTTATTCAAAATCAAAACCCAACCCAAGAGGAGAAATGAAATCCTTTAATATATAATTTTTATATTTAACTATTAAACCACAACCCAACATCATCTAAACCGTGAGTATAAGTACATATTTGTTTACTTTCACGATTTTCTATTACTTTTTTTCGCAATTACAATCAAAGCGCACCACGTTATGTAAAATTCTCTTATTACAGTAATAAAATATTGTACCAAAAATTCATCATGATATGCAGCATAACAATAAGACATGTTCGTCGGTACTTAGACGAATATGCATACATGGAAAAAAGAAGTAAACATGTCACGCAGTAATAGGAGACATGTGATCACTTGCATGTCAAGTCAACATTTTAAATCATTATATGTCTAGTTGGCTCATCATTTGAAAACTTCGCTTTAGCCGAGTATCGTCATTGAATAGCAATAGAAGGAATTTGCATCATATTTGTCTCTCAAAGTGTTCTTCATAAGACTTTAACCTAGCTCGTTTTAGGATGTCCAAGTATCCACCACTTGCATTAAATGCATTGAAGCGACAAACAGTCATTGTAAGATAAGTCCTCCTAATTTTTAAAGGTGATATATTTGGTGATTGCAATGTCAGTAAATGTGATATTGAGATCGTATGAAAAGATATTCTACGCAAGTCTACTTGTCAAAGGGAATGTGTCAAGCGATCACGCCCACTGAATAGTGGAGACATGGGTCTGGAAGGTGAAATATGTTATCACTCTTCTCCCCTATACAGAGGGATAAGGTTGAAGATAAGGGAATTAACCTATCATCTTTTGAATCAAAACATTGTCAATTTTTAATCTCTAAAATTTACGTGATTTTATCGAACTTGAGCATTGAATTTACGTCAGTGATCACACCAAAGACTGTGATCGTTGCTGCTCATTCATGTCTTTGAAGGTATTTTATCAGAAAGAGAGCGTAGTCATCACTAACATCTTGAATTGTACTTATTGGACACTTAATACCCGACTTTAGTAGTATAAGTATGTTGTCTACATTGTATCAATGGTATTTGTTGACTAAAATTTCAATGTTTATACAAACGAGCTTTTAACATCAACAATAAAAAACAGTTTCTCACTCAATTATCTCCGAAGATGTAAACAACAAATTTTCAATTTATCGAAGTAGTTAAAACACTCTCTTATCTTAAAAATGCTTAAAAAGAGTGGTTTTGTGATGACCCGTGAGTCCAACTGAAACACCTTTCAGTTTCTGTTTATTAACTGGGCCGATATTCATTTTCCACGTTTCCCTCACCAATTTCCTCAGAAAGGCCCAAAAGTCACCATCATAAATTCACTCCTTTCAAGTTTCTATTTTTTTTTTATATATATTTATTTTTCCTAAATAAAAACGCTCATAACTAGCAAACCAGATGCATGCTTTGGATCACGTCCAAAGACAATATATGGGCTTCAGGCCAAAATTTCCCAACTTGACACCCTCGTCAATTTTAAGCCCGCAGTTTAGTGAGAAATGGAATTATAATAGTTAATAATGACAACCACGCGAGAACTACGTTACATGAAAGATTTCTGCAATGCGCAGTAGACTGAAATAGTTTCCTATGTTGCAGGCGTTTTGATACTTTACATTTCGGTTAATCATCCTTGTTACAAATTCGAGCTGAGAAACTTAACTTCATGTACAGTGCATCCTGTAGCTGTTCTTAGGGTGCCATAACCCTACCCCAACCCCCATGTACAGACTGTCCTTCAATATGGGAAGGGGCAAACAAATAAACAGCACACTAAAAAGGCAAACCACAAAA
>JAXCLQ010071217.1:0-12533 GCA_035584115.1 Cedrela odorata
ACATATATATATTCTTAGCATACTTAGATTTTATTTTTAATTCATAATTTTAAAATTTCAAAAATAACCTTGTTAACTATAAAATTTCCATTTCATGTCTACTATAATTTCCAAACTTACAAAATTAGGCTCATACATCTACAAAAGAAATCACAAGTGTTACACATCATTTCCTATAAGTAGTATGTCATCTACATACAATACAAGGAATTTGATGGCATTGTTATTCTCTTTCTGTAAACACACGGTTCATCAATATTCTTGACGAAGCCAAACAATTTAACTGCATTATCGAATCGTATGTCCAACTTCTAAAAGCTTGCTTTAATCCATAAATAGATCTATGCAACGTACATACCTTATGACATCATCTGATGCAACAAACCTAACTGGCTGTTAAATGCATATAGTCTCCTCAATGAAACCATTAAGAAAGGCTATCTTCACATCTATCTACCATATCTAATAGTAATAATAAGCTGCAATAGCAAGTAATATCCTAATAGACTTCAGCATGGCTACTGGCGAAAAGGTTTCATCAAAGTCAACACCCTTTCTCTGATTATGACTCTTTACCACCAACCTAACTTTTTAAGTCTCTACGTTTCTATCTTTACCTAATTTTCGTTTGTAAATCCATTTACAACTAATAGGAACAATTCCTTCTGGTGGATCAATTTCGAATTTCATGGATTCCATTTCGAATTTCATGGCCTCAAGCCATCTTCCAGAATCGATATCTAATATCGCTTATTCATATGTTCTAGAATCTTCCCTCTGTACATCTTATCCTATCATAAATGATAGAAAATCATTTTTAGAAAGAAAATAATATCTCTTAGGAGGGCGAGATTAGATCGAACTGGTTCATCTACATCAACAGGCTCATCCATTTGAAATTGATCATCATCATGTTTTCCGGACTCTTCTGAAAGCTCAATCTTTCTACCTACACCACCGTTCTCAATAAACTCATTCTCGAGAAACTTGGTATGTCTACTAATCAAAATTCTTCAATCAACATGAAAGTAAAAATAATATCCCAAACTATCTTCAAGATATCCTATGAATCGACCTCTCTCAAACTTAACATCCAACTTCCCAGTGTTAACCACTTTAACATAAGCTAGACATCCCCAAGGCTTTATATAATTGAAGCCTAGAAGCTTCCCATGCCATATTTCATACGGTATCTTGGAAACTGCTTTCGATGAAGTCCTATTCAAGATGTATATCGTAGTATATAGGGTATATTCCCAAAGATATGTAGGTAAGTTTATGAAGCTCATCATGGATTATACCATATCTAATAAAGTACGATTCCTCCTCTTCGATACACGATTATACTGTGGTGTATAAGGAGGTGTAAGCTAAGAAAGTATACCATTAATTTTAAGAAATTCTAAAAATTCAGTACTTAAGTATTCACTTCCACGATTAGATCATAGAATCTTAATACTCTTTCCTGTTTGTTTCTCTACTTCAACTCTGAATTCTTTGAACTTTTCAAAAGATTCAAATTTGTACTTCAATAAGTATACATAACTATACCGTGAGTGATCATCAGTAAATGTTATAAAGTATGAGAAACCTCCTTTGGCCATTTCACTAAACGGACTACATACATTAGAATATATTAATTCAAGAACTTCACTAGCTTTATTCCTTTGTCCAATGAAGGGCGATTTGGTCATCTTACCTTGAAGATAGGATTCATAAGTTGGGTAGGGTTCAGAACCCAACGGACTTATTAATCTATCACTACCCATCTTCATAATTATCTTATCTCCAATATAACCTAATCTATAATGCCACATAAGTCTTGAATTAAGTTCATTTTTAGATCGTTTCTTATTAATAGTATTAGTCATGTTAATTTCATTAATCTCAAGAACATATAAACCATTTACATTCAAGCCATTACTAATTAATTTATTTCTCAAATAAATACAACATTTACACCTATCAAACATAAAAGTGTAACCAAGTTTACATATTTGATGGATAGACAAAATGTTTCTATTGGCAGTATTAAAATACATAGTTTTGTACAACACAAAAACATAACCCGAAGGCAGAATAATTCTGCAAGTCCCTGAGCAAATGGCAGCAACTATTGCTCCATTTGCCATCTTCAGTGTCACTACACCCTCCTCTAGTAGCTGCTTACTATGAAGGTCCTGTAACGACATACAAATATGAGAAGTGGCAGCTAAATCAATTATCCAGCTACTTGAATCTAAACTAACATTTATTTCATTTTTTATAACATGACAAGAAAGCGTACCTTATGCCTTCCTTTGTCTCAGGCTCTCAATGTAAAGAAGACAATTCCTCTTCCAATGCCCTAGCTTCTTGCAATGACGACACTCATCATTGGCTTGACTATTGGCAACTCGTTTGCCTTTGCTTTTCTTTTTCTTGGAGAATCATCTTTTGGGTCTAGCCTAGGAGGACTTCTTGCCTTTGCTCTTTGATGTCTTACCATAAGACACCGCAGCAAGAACAGTCTTCTTCCCTTTACCTTTAGAGACTCTCTTATAAAATAAAACGATTTCATTCATAAGTTCAGGAAGAGTATGCTCTAGTTTGTTCATATGATAATTAGTAATAAACTGGTCGAAACTAAATGGGAGCGACTGAAGGATCAAATCCGTCTATAACTCGAAGTCCATAGAAAACCCCAAAGAGGTCAGCTGATCTATGAGGTTAATCATTTTCATAAGATGAGACCCTAGAGGCACTCCCGGATTAAGCCTCATACCAAACAAAGTAGTGGACAACTCGCATCGGCTGTAACTGGAACTCTCTTCAAACAAATCCAACAAGGAACAATAGATCGCTGAGGCATCTTCATGTCCTTATGCTGAGCCTATAAGTCATCACTCATAGACGCCAGCATATATGATCTTACCTTGAGATCATCATCCCTACATATCTAGAAGGTATCTCTTTCCTTTAATGTAGCTTCCTCTAAAAGGGATCTGGGCATAAGCTCCCAAAGAACATAGCCAATTTTCTTAGAATCTAGAATAATTCTAAGATTTCGATACTAGACCTTGAAGTTAGATCCGGTAAGCTTGTGGGTATCAAGGATTTTGAGAAGAGGGTTACTCATATTCTCCCACTAGAAAAGAGATCTGCATAAAACTAAAAACACATCAGAATGTGTTACAATATATATCATACTATTTAGTTATGGACTTTAAACTAAATAGTTCTACCACTACTTCAATTATATCTCACACTCTCTTAATGAGAAAACTACAACCCTTTACAAGTTTTTGTGGGTGATCATATTCTCATCAAGCTAACAGACCTCACCTAACAAATATTGGTCAAGGAAGCCCAATGAGTTAGAAACTCATTTCTGTTTGTAACTCTTTACAAGACATAATCAATCTTCCTCTAGGAAAATAAACCTCACCTGACAGATATTGGCTCTTTACCTAGTTAGGCTAGACCCGATGCCTTTTCTTGAAGAGAAGTGGAAATCAAACCCCTCACCTAACAGATATTGGAAGCCAAAGACCCCCTAATCAAGAAACAAGTCAAGTAGACTACGACACCCCGTGTAGGCTCCTCTCACCTAACAGATATTGGATAACCCCATCAAAGATGACAATAACTACTGACTGCATTGAAAGGATTGAACCTAATATTTTTAAAAGAGAGATTTTAATTTTAGGTCTCATTTAATATATACATCAATATGTATATATCTTATTGATCAAATCAATTTGCTAAATTAACAATTAATTTATTGGAAAGAGATTTAATTGATACAATATCAATTTGTTGATTTTATATTCATATGGATATTCCTACTAGAATTCTACTAATTCTTAGTAGAATCAAAATTAATTACAATCACTATTCACTTTAATTTTAATTCTGAGTATTTATTTTTCTGTTAAAGTAAAACAATTTCAAGTCCAAAAATTTAATTTCAACAAATCAAATTTTCGATAACATAAAATTCACTAGTCAAAATAGTGCTTGTATAAATTGTGGCTAAGGAAATATCTTGATATTTTGTTATAATATATGAATGGAGAAAAAAACAAAAATAAAAAAATTTTTACTTTTTTTTTTTTACAATGAACAGGAACAGTATCACGTGAGCAGTGCAGGTCGATACTATTCCTATAGGGTGTTAACCCATCGACCCCTTGTAAACATAAGTGTCAACCATTTCTTTTAAAGAGGTTGACACTCATGTATATGAAGTTGAAAGTGTCGATACTTTCTCATGAGCATCAACCCGGTTCGATGCATGTATCGATCCTTGACCCAAATTGCATGCAAGTATCGATACTTTCTAAAAGTGCCGATATTTACACCATTTGTTCAGAAAGTGTCAATACTTTTCATCGATTTTTTTGGCATCTTCATTTTAATGCAAAGTGTTGATACTCGATTTTCATCAAAATCAAGTATTGATAATTTTACATGCAAGTGTCGATACTTCTCACCAAGTATCTATGCTCACGTACTGGAACGACAACGAGTATCAATACTTTCTCTAAAATTTCAATACTTGCTCATCCAGAATGATACTAGAACTGAAAGTGTCGACACTCTCAATGCGAGTATCAATACTTTTCACCAAAGTGTCGATACTCACACCAAACAGGTCGACACTTTGAGCATTAAGTATCATTTTCATGCATCAAGTATCAATACTTTCTCAAAAGTGTCAATACTCAATGCATCAAAACGATGCTCTGTTTCTTTCACCGAGTTCCAATGTTTCCAAAACACTTCAAAACAACTCCATTCAACACCCAAGCCACAACATATATACATATGAACATCTATCAACATCCCAAACACCTAAAACCAAAACACGCATGCATTCACAGATCCAAATGGCTCTGATACCACTTAAACTGAACAATGGGCTCTGGCGCGCCCTGATTCACTGGTGCAGTGGAAGCATTACGCGCGGAATTAATTTTCGGGCGCGCAATAGCCGTAGGGAAGTCATGGCCATCTCATGAGCATATGGAATAGGCTTTCAACAAATTTGGACGTGAACACATGCTTGTCTTGGCTTTCAAAACAATTTTAAAACAAAAGCAAAAAGGGAGAAGTCTTACTTCTTTGTTATGCAATCCAGAATAGCAACCAGCTTGCTTTTTTCGGTGTTACCACACGTCGGTGTTGATGATGTTGGTTCCAGCGTATTTGGAATCTTCAAACTTTGGTTCAAGCTTTACTAAGCTTGCTAAGCTTTCTCTCTCTAGGTGTTCTTCCTTTCTCTCTTCTGTTTTGCTTTACTTACAACCAAGCTCAACTCAAGCTTGCTTCACCAAGTAGCCCTCGGTTGAAAAAGAAGAAGACACTCTCAATTTTCACAAAACCAGAGAAGGTTTTTTTAACACCTCACTTGTATCTCACATAGACTAAACAAACTTAAACCTTGATAGTTTATATCAAATCCAATTTGATAACCGACTTTTTCTCCACTAACGCCACCTTGCATGAATCAACCCACTTGCATTTACAACTCATCACATGAATTGAATGCAAAGTATGAGTCATGGATGGTTGGTGGGAATTGATTCCTTTAATCATTGTATGCATTACAATAATACACATATACATTAATACATTATTAAAGAGAGAGAAAGTTACGTACATATATATTATTACTACTTTAATAATATATATATATTAACAATTAATATATATATATATATATTTATTAGATATTTATTATTATTATATCTTAATATAATAATACCCGTAAATCATATTTACGATATCCCATAATTAAACCAAAAAATCTTTCACACTTACGTGTGTTAGCACGTCCTTGCCGGGAAACTTATTCTTTACAATAAAAGAATCAAATTGTTACCCGATCAATATCTGTACAATATCATTAATCAATTAATGATCATTTTATAGTAGCAATAGTCATCATCATCAAGTAACCGACTATGTGTGTGACCCTTTGGAATCACTATGAACTGGACATGAGTGATCACGAACTTCTTCGTATCACTTTGGTACAACTCTTTATAACCAAAGTTCCCAATGATCATGACCGACCTCTAGCAAGATATCATAATCCCCAGACACTAATAAATCCATATAGTTGTACGTTCATATAGTAAAGTTCCTCTATTGTCGACTCCCGATCGAGTGCGGGTCATAGAATCGTCAAACTCCTAACTCAATCATAGGAATAGGGTCTCAAATCATATACGGAAATCAAGTATCTGAAAATACCTTTTCAGAAACACGTACTCTGGCTAGAGATTTCATTTTCCATGTATGACATCCCTACCTAGGATCTCAAGCTCTAATATCTGAGCTAGTAGATTCCGTCTTGGTCATTACCTGTCCTCGTACACCTAAACACATTACCAGCATCTTCTTTCACCAGGAGTGGCAAGCGTAGTGCGATATACACAAGTGAATGATGTGCCTTAGTACGGAGGGCAGCTATAACACCTCAGGTCAAAGGACCAAGGGTACACTAGTACGGCTGTGGTGACGTACCATTGACTGTGGATAATCACCCATGTGATTCTTCACGTTTGGTCATGTTTTCCAACGCATTACCCATGTTTATACTCTCGTGACATGAGACTCGTCATCCAACTATTAACATCAAATACTAATCGTTGGTAGCATCATAAACATGCTAGTCATGCAATATCATACTCCCATATGACATCACCTCAACTAGGAACTAATTTAGATGTATCTGAATCAAACTCTGTTCTCATATCTATAACTCCTTGTAGATAAAGTCCCGACATTATAATACATTACGAGATCTTATTTTACATTTTATATATAATATATATACGCAACTGGATATGCAAAATGATATAAATGCCATTTTATTAATTATAAACTAATTTATAATTAATTACAAAGTTATACATATATAAGGATAATATCCCTAAATCGTATGACACGATTGGTTTTAAGGCATATCTCTAACAAAAAGAAGATCAATTTTATGAGCAACTGAAAGAACTGATTTAGAAAACCACGAAGTACTGTTATCTACCACTTGACTGGGAAAACAACTAAAATCAAACAACAACTCAAACGAAGTATAAAATAACAAAAAAATAATAATCACTATAAGATGATAAGCACACACAATAATAATAATAATAATAACAACAACAACGACAATAATAATAAAACAAAAGCAAATATATACATCAATCTATGCAAACAGGTTAAACCAATGTGATGGACTCTTGTTCATTTCTGAAATTTTCAAAGAATGGTTTTAAGTGATGTCCATTAACCTTAAAAACATTACCATTTTTTGAATTTTCAACTTCTACCGCTCCATGTGGGTAAACAGTCTTGACAATGTAAGGACTTGTCCATTTTGAGTGAAGTTTTCTAGGAAACAAATGTAATCTAGAATTATACAAAAGAACTTTTTGAGAAAGTTTAAAAGTTTTTCTAACAATGTTTTTATCATGGAACACTTTCATTCTTTCTTTGTAAATTATAGAATTCTCATAAGCTTCATTGCTAATTTCTTCAAGTGAAGTTTTCTTAATGATGCAGCTTTGTCTAAACTGAAATTCAACATTTTAATAGCCCAAAAAGCTTTATGTTCCAATTCAATAGGCAAATGACAAGGTTTTCCAAAAACAAGTCTATAAGAAGACATACCAAGAATTGTTTTGTAAGCTGTACAGTAAGCCAAAAGTGCATCAGTTAGTCATAATGACCAATCTTTTCTATTTGTGTTCACCGTTTTTTCCTAGATATGCTTAATCTCCCTATTAGCAAGTTCAACTTGTCCACTTGTGTTTGGGTGATATGGGGTAGATACTTTATGAGTAATTCCATATTTTTTTATTAGGGCCTCAAAAGGTCTATTACAAAAGTGTAAACCTCCATCACTTATAACAGCACGAGGTATTCTAAATCATGGTAGAATATTTTCTTTCAAAAATTTCAAAACAGTTTTTTTATCGTTATTTTTGTAAGAGCTTACCTCTACCCATTTTGAAACATAGTCAACTCCAACCAAAATGTATTGATACGCAAAAGAAGGTGGAAAAGGGCCCATGAAATAAATTCCCCAACAATCAAATATTTCAATGACCAAAATAGGGTTTAATAGCATCATATTTCTACGAGTTATTCCCCCTAATTTTTTACAACGGTCACATATTTTGCAAAATGCATTTGTGACTTTGAAAATAGTGGGCCAATAAAATCTACACTGCAAGATTTTTGCAACAGTTTTCATTGAAGAAAAGTGACCACCACATGCTTCAAAATAACAAAATGAAATGATATTGTGAATTTCATCATTAGGCACACATCTTCTTATGATTAATCAGGACAATATTTAAAAAGATATGGATCATCCCAAAAGAAATTATGTACTTCCCTTAGAAATTTCTTCTTGTCATGTGCTTTCTAATGATTCGGTATTTGACCTGTAATAAGAAAATTAGCAATATCAGCAAACCAAGGTAAAGTTAAAATACCAAAAAGTTGCTCATCAGGAAAATTATCATTAATTGGAATAGACTTTGTAGATTTATCAAAAAAAAGTCTAGACAAGTGATCTGCCACCACATCTTCTACTCCTTTCTTATCTCGAATGGTGATGTCAAATTCTTGAAGTAGTAAGATCCAATTAATTAGTGATAGAATCCAAGATGGTTTACAAGTTGATCAAGTTATTCAAGATCCGTTGCATATTCTGGATGAGCCTATTACAAGGTCATATGCAAAGAAAATCCAAGAGGCAATGAATAGGCTTATTCAAAGGACCATGATTGAAACCATACATGGACAACAAACAAAGGGTTCTACATCATGGAAGATAGGTTTGCGAGATCAAAAATCAGTATTAGTGCATGTACGAAGCCCAAGACCAAGAGTGAAGACATGAAGTCATATGTAGCCACATTGTATTTTACATGTGGGCTTGATATAATTTTGTTTAATTACTTTAGTCTTGTTATGTTAATGAGCTAGTACAATTAATTAAATAGCCCATAGTTATTTTAATTGCTTATTTTAGGGTTTCTTATTTTAATTGCTACAATATTTCATTTTAGGATTTCCTAATGTTTAAAAAGGAAACATAGCTTATTTTTGTCGATTGCTACAGTGCCTGCAGCTAGGGTTTACTACAATGTCGTGAACTAGGGTTTCTATAGTGCCCGCAGCTAGGGTTTAATGAATAAAATTCTGAAACTATGTGAGAATTTATGAGTAATTCTTGAGTTCTTAAGTGAACTTAGACTTATCAAAGGCTTTGCAATCCTTTGTGGCATCATATCTTTGCAACCTAAGTTCTTGAGACGAGTTTCTCAACGAATCTAGGGTTTATAATCTATTCATATTGGCTTTCCAGGTTATGATTCATTTGTTCGTGGATTTTTAGGCTACTTAGCCTACAAGTTCACATTAGTTGGTATCAGAGATTGGCTCCAAGATCAGGTTATTCTATCATTTGTTTTTAATTTTGTGTTCGTCGAGTAAAATATATATATATATATATAAATCTGATATATTTTGCCTTAAGGCACTAATGTTCTAGGGTTTGAATATATTGTTCTTAGTTTATCTTACTTGTTGAATCATTAAATAATAATAAATAAAAAAACCAATTCTGCAATTTTTTTCTTTCTTTTAATCACCTTGTTTCTTATATGTCTTTCTTGTTTCTTGTGAGTCTTTCTTGTTTCTTGTGTGTCTTTCTTGTTTCTTGCATTTTTCTTATTTCTTGCTTGTCTTTCTTGTTTATTACGTTTTTCTTGTTTCTTACTTGTCTTTCTTATTCTTGCATCTTGTTAGTGTTTTCCTTATTGATCTTGTGGTTTTGATTGATGTTACCTGATTCTTATGTTTAATTTGAAAAAAAAATTCATCAAAGTTTCCTACGTAAATATGGTAATTTCTTGCTACCTTGTAGGAGTTATTTGTTTGGCCACCAATAAAGGAATTATTAATGTAATCCACTTAGAAAAGACTCTTAATTTTCAGCCAAAGTACTAAATTTTCAGGTTTCCTAGTTACATTATAATTTCTTGCTTAAATTTTAAAAAAAAATGAATACGACAAGCAACACAAGCATAAATTCTGAATTTAGTACTAAAATTTGGTTATTGAACTTCTGCATTCTTTTCTTTTTTTTTTTACGTTTTCTTTGATTGAGTCTAAAGCCTAATCTTGCTTTGTTTTCATCTATTCTTATTCCTTGCTCGTTTCTTGAATTTAATTGCTTGAGGGGACAAAACTTAGGGTTCTTGTCTATGATTGAGTCTTTAGTTCTTAAAGAATTCGAAAGAAAAATTTTGAGTGGAAAAAGGCAAGAGTGTGTACGAGCATAACATCGAGAAAAAGCCTAATTGAGTGTAACCACAAGTGGGGTGATATTGCTAGTACAAATACATGAGACTAGGAGCTTATTCATAATGTTTGAAGAAGTTGCTATAACATATAGTACTAACGAATCAGCTCAAAATTAAGAGATCCACACGTTCATAATGCAAGCCATGTTTTAGTATTTTGAGTAGTTGGATACGATGTTTGTGGAAATGAGGGATAACATAGAGAAACAAAGGATGGATATTATGCACAAGATGGATAGACATGAAAGAACATTGGCTAATGTAAAAAGGGGGCAGCCTAATCAAGTACAAATTTTGAATTTACAAGCTAGACGTAGGCAATTACCTTTAGATGAGTATGAAGCCGAGAATGAGTAGGGCGATGATGGTGATTTTGATGAGTATGGTCATGGACTAGCTATGGGCAGATTTTGGCCAAGGGTTAGGAGACATGATAGAGGAGTTCGAAGAGGTTTTAGAGAGAGAGAGATGAAGTCAATGAAGACTTGAGTAAGATGAAAATGACGATTCCCCTATTTCAAGATAGGAGTAGTCCTAAGATATATCTTGAGTAGGAGAAGAAAATGGAGTTAATTTTCGAGTGTCACAATTATTCTGAGAATAAGAAAGTAAAGTTAGCCATAGTTGAGTTTATGGATTACACAATTAATTGGTGGGATCAGTTGGTGACTAATCAGAGGATAAATCATGAGAGGTCCATTGAAACTTAGATTGAGTTGAAATCTGTCATGTTCGAAGAGATTTGTGCCGAGTCATTACTTTAGGGATCTTTATCAAAAACTCCAAGGGTTTACATAAGGGTATAGAAGTGTGGAGGACTATCATAAAGAGATAGAGTTAATGATGATGAGAGTTAATGTGGAAGAACATAAGGAAACTACTATGGCACTGTTTTTGAGTGGTTTGAATAGAGAGATTGTGAATATAATGGAACTTCAACATTATGTGGAATTAGAAGACATAGTACACATGGCCATGAAGGTGGAGAGGCAGTTAAGGAAGAAAGGGGCAACAAAGTACACTTTGGGTTCAAGTACGCCATGGAAACCAAAATGGGATAGTAGTGGAAGAAAAGATGGGGCTGTTCTTAAGATTAAATTTGAGCAATCTAAATGGAAGGAAAATTTGACCATCAAGCCTAAACCACAAATCGAATCTCAATTTAGTAAGAATCAAGACATCAAATGTTTCAAATGTTTGGGAATAGGCCATATTACTTCTTAATGTCCAAATAAGAGAGTCATTATGATGAGGGACAACGGTGAAGTAGTGACTGCAAGTGAGAGTGAAGAGGATAAGATGCCGGAGTTGGAGGATGCTAATGACCATGATCATATTATGTTGAAGGCTAAGAGTAAAACTCTTATTGCTCAACATGCATTAAGTGCACAAGTTAAAATTGATGATATAGAGAAGCAAAGGGAGAATATATTTCATACGCATTGCTTCATTAACAACAAGGTATGTAGTATGATCATTAATAGTGGGAGTTATACCAATTTGGTGAGTGTTACTTTAGTGAAGAAATTAAGGTTACTCTTGCTTAAACATCCCAAGCCCTATAAATTACTTTGGTTGAATGATTATGGGGAAATTAAAATAACAAAACAGGCATTGGTCACTTTTACAATTGGGAAATTCAGTGACAAGTTATTATGTGACGTTGTTCCTATTGGGAATTAAGCATACTATATACGGTGAAAATTTTAAATTAAAAAAATTACTTTAATTAATCACATTAATTAATATTCATTAATTCTCGTGTCAAGATCTTGTTATTTAACATACTTTTAATATCAATTAAATATAAAATAGAGGATTAAGATCTTACCTTAGAACTTCACCACCAATGGGGATAGATTAAGATTTCTTTGGATTTTCTACAGATCTACAACTTTGATTGCTGTTTTGACCTTCAAAATGTTTGAATCTGAATTTCTTCGTGAAACACAAAGTTGTAGATCTTCGAGTCTTCTTTTCAGGTCTTCTTGAATCATATTAATCCGAGATCTGGACCAAAATTTATAGCTCAAATACGAAAATTACACAAACACCATTTTTCTAGATTAGCCACCCAAGTGTGTGACCTCTAATGGTAATCCACACAAGGTAGAGAATTAGGGTTTTAAGATTTTTCTAAATCTTAATTATGTAGTGTGTCTT
>JAXCLQ010071218.1:0-12533 GCA_035584115.1 Cedrela odorata
CTTTTGTAGTTTGTTATAATTAATTATAGTATGTAATTTTCCTTAGAAGGTATCTCTTTTGTGTTTAGTTATAGTTTTTTTTAACTATGAAAGCATTGAGTATGAAGTCATTTTGTGATATTAATCATATGAATTGCAAAGGGTAAAGTTTGAATTTTTATTAATTATTAACTTCAATTGGTTTGCTAATTTCTGGTCCTTTATAAGTGACCATGTTTGGAATAATTATTATTTCATAACGTAATATAGTGACTGAGATATCGAGACAATTAAGTTGTTAATTAGAGAAATTCGAGTACGGTTAAGAATATATGTGCCACAAATTTATGATAAGTGGCATACGTTCAATGGAAAATTTTTAGTGGAGATAGAAAGTTGAGTATGATAGAAGAATATTGGTAAATCAATGTAAGTTTTTAATTTTAAGAATTAGAAATGCAGACTTGTAATTTATGCCATTGACACTCTACTATAAAGATAACAAGGTATGGCAAATTATTAGATAATGTTTGATTTATTTTAAGTATAAAGTGCAAAAAGTTGTTTGTTAATACATTTTTATTAGAAAGTTATATAGAGAACGTTGGGATGTTTTTCTTGTAGACATAATAGGGCTATTTAAGTTGATACTTTTCTTGCTTCGAGTGTAAGAAATAAGGACATATAGTTAAGGAATGTCTAATTAGAAAAGTAGGTAGTAAAGATAGCACGGAAAAAGTCAGAATAAAAGGCAAAAGGTACAGGGATGAGTTTACACTCTAACCAAGATGTATAGGCGTACCATGAAGTGGCAACATGTATAATAGTTCTCTTTGACCCAATAGGCTAAAATATTTGATTTTGGGGTTATACATTCATTTGTGACTTGTACTTTGTTTATTCTTCTGATGAAATATGTTATTTGTGTTGTTACTCCTATGCGTAAAAATATAGTTATAAATTATGTTTGTAAAGATTGAGAGATTAGTTTTGAAGATATGAATATTATAGTTGATCTATTGCTATGAGAGATGCACAATTCGATCAACTATGGAATGGCGCCTGTGGAATTAAAGAAATTAAAGAGTCAACTGCAGAAATTGTTAGATAAGGGTTTTGTACGTCCTAATATTTCACCTTGGGGTGCTTCGGTATTGTTTGTTAAGAAGAAAGATAGCACACTAAAGTTGTGTACTGATTATAGGATATTGAATCAAGCCACAATAAATAATAAGTATCCTTTGCCTCGAATTAATGATTTGTTTGACCAGTTGTAGAGAGCGAGTATATTTTCAAAAATTGATTTGAGGTCAAGATATTACCAGATCGGAGTTAAAAGTGAGGATGTACCAAAGACTGCTTTTCGTACTCGGTACGGGCATTATGAATTTTTGGTGATGCCTTTTGGGTTAACAAATGCCCCAGCAATCTTTATGGATTTAATGAATAGGGTGTTTCAGTCATACTTGAATCAATTTGTGATTTTGTTTATTGATGATATACTAGTGTATTCGAAGAGTGATGAGAATCATAAGGAACATTTGAGGATAGTACTTCAAATACTTAGAGAAAAGAAGTTGTATGCTAAGTTTAAAAAATGTGAATTATGGCAGAAACAAGTAGTGTTTTTGGGGCATGTGGTAAACAAAGATGGGATATCTGTTGATTCGGTTAAAGTGGAAGCAATAGTTAATTAGCAGCGACCTTCAATGGTTATGGAAGTAAGGAGTTTCTTAGGTTTAGCGGGATATTACCGGAGGTTTGTGGAAGATTTCGCTAGGTTGGCGGCAACCTTAACAAAGTTAACTCATAAAGATACAAAATTTTTGTGGGGTGAGGAATGTGAAAAAAGTTCTCAGGAACTTAAGAATCGGTTGGTGACGGCACCGATTTTGACAATTCCATCTAGTGGTGAAGGATATGTGGTATATAGTGATGTCTCGAGGAAAGGTTTGGGACAAGTATTGATGCAACACGGGAAGGTAGTAGCTTAGGCCTCTAGGAAACTTAAGGATCATGAACAGAATTACCCTACACATGATTTAGAACTTCAGCAGTGGTCTTTGCCTTAAAGATTTGGAGGTATTATCTGATGGGGAAACCTGTCAAATTTTTACAGACCATAAAAGTTTGAATTACCTGTTTACTTAGAAGGAGTTGAATTTGAGGTAAAGAAGATGGTTAGAATTAGTGAAAGATTATGATTGTACAATTAATTATTATTCCGTGAAAGCAAATGTGGTGGCTGATGCATTGAGTCGGAAGTTTTCGGGACAACTGGCTACACTTATAACCACTTAGAGGCAGATTTAGTTAAATCTTGATAGAAATCAAATTGAAGTAGTAAGAAAAGCGGATAATTCTTATATGGCTCATTTGACAGTGCAACCAACCTTGATTCAAAGAATCAGAGATGCTCAGAAAGCAGATCAGTACTTAAGGAAAGTTACGGAAGAAGTTTCTAAAGGTGGAAGAAAGGGGTTTGCTATAGTTGAGAATGAGACATTGTATTTTGAGAGAAGATTTTGTGTGCCTAGAAATGATGATTTACAACGAGAAATTCTGAGTGAAGCTCATAACTCCTAGTATGCTATCCATCATGATAGCACAAAGATGTATAGGGATTTTCGCACTAGATTTTGGTGGCCTAAGATGAAATTTGATGTTGCCCGATTTGTAGAGTAGTGTTTGACTTGCCAGCAAGTTAAAGCAAAACATCAGAGACTGTTGGGTTTATTAAAGCCATTGATAATACCGGAGTGAAAATGGGAATGCATAACCATGGATTTTGTTATGGAGTTACCAAGAACTCCTAAGGGTTATACTGCAATATGGGTAATTGTTGATAGGTTGACGAAATTGGCATATTTTTTTCTTGTGCGTACCACTTATTCGATGGACAGGTATGCACAATTGTATGTTAAAGAAATTGTCAGATTGCATAGGGTGCCTATTTCCATTATTTCAGATAGAGATCTACGATTTAACTCTAAGTTTTGGAAGAGTTTGCATTTAGCTATAAGTATCAAATTAAACTTTAATACGGCTTTTCACCCGTAGACTGGCGGATAATCGGAGAAAACTATTCAGATTTTAGAAGATATGTTACAAGCATGCATGTTGGATTTCAAGGGTAGTTGGGATGAATACCTACCATTGGCGGAGTTTACATATAACAATAGTTTTTAATCTACTATTGGCATGGCTCTATATGAAGCACTATATAGAAGGAAGTGTAGATCGTCGCTTTACTGGGATAAGGTCGATGAAAAGAAAGTTTGGGGGCCAGAAATTGTTCAACAAACACGTGAAGTGGTTGAGAAAGTGAAGGAAAGAATGAAAACTGCGCAGAGTAGACAAAAAAGTTATGCTGATATCTAAAGGAAGCCTTTGGAATTTGTTATGGGAGAAAAGGTATTTCTCAAAGTGGGTCCGATGAAGGGGGTCATGAGGTTTGGTAAGACAGGCAAGTTAAGCCATAGATTCGTTGGCCTGTTTGAGATTTTAGAAAGAGTGGGGGATGTGGCGTATTGACTTGCCCTTTCTCTATCTATATCTGGAGTACATAATGTATTTCATGTATCAATGCTGCGCAAGTACATTCCTACTCTGACTTATGAGGAGATTCTTGTGCAGATTTTAGATTATAAGGATCAACAATTACGCTTCAGGAAGATTCCCTTAGTGAAAGTGCTTTGAAGGAATCATGCTAAGAGGAAGCTACATGGGAGTGAGAAGTGGAGATTCGAAAAAAATACCCTCAGCTTTTCTATTAAAGAAAAAGATACTTAGTGAATTTCGAAGACAAAATTTTTGTAAGGAGGGGAGAGTTGTGACACCCGAAATTTCTTTTGTAGGACTCGTACTTAGGATTGTAAATATACTTGTTAAAGTATCGAGTGTTAGAATTTTGAGAAATAATATAAAGTAAATTTATAAGGGTAAAATTTGAATTTCATTATTAGCAAGGTGATTTTAGAATTTTATCTTATAAATAAATATATACATATGTAATTAAGTGTGCTAAGCATTATACATATGTAATTTGGGCTTAATTTAATTAAATTGAGCCCAAACCTAAGTTTATGTATATATATAAATATTAAAATGGGCCTAAGCCCAAGTTTATGTATATATATATAAATATTAAAATGGGCCCAAGCCCAAGCCCAAGTTAATAAATATATATATAATTAAGTAAAATAAATATTTAAATGAGAAAAATACTAAGTTTTGGTCAAAAATTCTCTACAAAATCAAGTCATTCATTTGTTTCAATCCTAGCCATCCACTTGTCATAATTCTAGGCATATTTTGCAAATGGGATAAAAATGAACAAAAAACTAAGTTAGTGAAAAATGTGGTGGAGAGAGGATGACCATTGGATTTGAGAGAAGTAATCCAAGCCATCCATGTATTTTAAGAAAAATAGAATTAATGGAAAATTGGGTGGAAAAATGAGAGCCATTGGATTTTATTGAGTTAATCTAAGCCCTTCATGTATTGATGAATAAAAAGTGAATGTTTAGCATTTCAAAAATTAAAAGTTTAGGAGTACTTACGGTAAAGGAATGGAAGGTTAACTTTTGAAAGGAAATAAAGAAAGGAAGAGAAGGAGAAAGAGAAGAAAGAAAGAATTTGTGAGTGGTAGGTTTCTTTAATTAGTATTTTATGATTTTGGTACATTAAGCTTAGTAAATTGTTAAGGCTATTATAGTAGAACTTATACTTTTATGTGACATAAGAAATTTGAAATGAAGGCCATGATTATTATATTGTTATGATGATGGAAATTGGTGAAAATTTATTATTATTATGTAGTAATAATGGTAGAAATTAGAAAATGTTTAGGTCATGGGTAAATTTATGTTTTATTGCCTAATTGTAGCATACTTAGTGAGTAAAAATTAATTGTAGTAGAATTTATATTATTAGTTTAAGTTATAATTTAGGGAGGTAGATATGAATAATGTTTTATATGTGATTAAAATGAGTAGTTTATTATTAGGTTATTATCATAGTACTAATTGGTGGGAGTTTTATTGTTATGTTGTTATAATGATATGAATTTGTGGAAAATTGAAATTGGTGGAGATTAGAACATGTGTGTGTCATGGGATTGTAGTAGGAATTAAAGATGAGTAAAATCATGTTTTAATACCAAATTGTAGTAGAAAATTAGTTATGGCTAAATTAATATTATTAGTGATAAATTGTAGGAATTAGAGAATGATGAAATTAATATTATTAATGATTAATTGAAAAGTGAAAATTGAAAATGGTATTATTTAATTTTAAATTGAAGTATGGAAATGGAAAATGGAATTGTGTTAATATTATATAAAGTTTAAATGAGAAATGGTTATTGTGTTAACTAGTGAATTGTGAAGTGAAATTAAATCTCGATAATTTTGGTAGACCGAGTTTGTTTGTAAAATAATTGGAAGTGTTCGGAATTGATAATGTGTGTGTTGTCGGAAAACGAATTAGCGAAAAACAACAGTATTTGATGAATTTGGAAATTTTACGCCGAATGTGTTTATCAAAAAATTGTTATAAGATGCATATGTATATATATACACATATATGTACGTATGTATAAGCATATATGAAATGGTATTATATTGTAAATATGGCAATAAAGTCTATGTTAGAAAATTAATAAGGATTGAGAGTTTGGAAATATGATGTTGCTGGAATGTAGCGGCAAGAAGTGGCGCGTAACTATAATAGATTGTATAACTTGATTTTTAGGTACACACCATTGAATACGAACAACTCAAGGAGAGCGGGAATAAAAGTAAGTAGATCGTGTATGCATTTTAATGTTTTGGAAATTATGTGATATTCGATGTTTGTGCAAATTGAATTTGTACATGTTGGTATGCCAATGAAATTCTATGAAATGATTAACGAAATGTTCATGAATTTAAATGTTTACGCCAATATTGCATTTAGAGAATAAATATATAATGTTGTCGATGTGTGAAATGTTTGAAAAAGAATGTATTTTATGCCTTAGTCATTAGTTATGTTATTCTGACATAGCCGAATCTCGTGTTAAATGGAGGTTTGTAGGTTAGTAAGAATTCTGTTTAGCGTGTCGTGCGCACTTCTGTTATATGTAAATGTGAATGACCGCTTAATACAGAACACGTGATCACTTTCTGAATCGGGTCACCGTGAGTGCAGGTGACACTAATTGACTAAGCCGTTTTGAATATATTTGAATTTTAAATGAACTTGTTTGAAAATGTACTAATTGTTTGAGCTTTCATATTTTACACTGAATCGACATATCATACTTGCATGATTTACTTACTGAGATGTTTATTTTATCCTTTATTGAAAAATTTATTTTTCAGATAATAGCACATAAGGATGACAGAGTACGCAAGTAAGGATATTAGGCGTATTCGTAGTTTTATTTTTGATATATGTAATTTGTAGATTAGTTAAGTAATGTGTATAGACTTGTAGGTTAGTATGAATATTTTTAGATATAAAGTTGATAATTTATTTGTATTACAAAAAGTTTGTATAAATAAAAGAATAGCATTGTATATAAGGAATGTAAGTATGTGTTTACAGTTAATAAGAAACAAGTGTGACAATTTAAGAGTATATTTGTGGAAAATGGCGATAATTTATGACATTTTCTAGCAATTTTTGTAAAAACTGTGATATTTATTACATTTTAACGCTATTTTGGCCAAAGCATTAACGCTATAAAATATTTTGGAACATTTTTGCCTAAAATTGCAGGATTTCAGGATATTTGAGTGTTTTCTTTTAATACGGTGACTTTTAAAGCATTTTAGAGTGTGTTTTGCAAAGAAGGCAATATTTTTTGAAAATTTTGTATTTGGTTTTCCCATCTGTTGTCGCTTTAGAACATTTGAAATATTTGTTGACTGAAAGGCTAACATTTTACCACTATTAGCGTGTTTTTAAATCATTTTTTAATTTTTAGTGAAAACAGTAATGTTTAATTATATTTTATAGCATGTTTGGAAAAGAAGGTTACATTTTATGGCATTTGATATCTTTTTATGCACCAAGGCAGACATTGTAGAATATTTTCGTGTGCTTTTGTAGAAAACAACAATGTTTTATGGCATTTTAGAGAAGTTTTGGTAGAAACAGTGAATGTTTAAGGCATTTTAGTGCATTTCGGGCTAAAGTGTTGATGCAATCGAATATTTTAGAAAAATTTTTTGGCAAAAATTGTAAGATTTTAAGCAATTTAAGTGCTTTTTGTAATGTCAGTGATTTTTAAAGCATTTTAGAGGGTGATTTGCAAAGAAGGCAGTAATTATTGAAATGTTGGTGTTTGCTATTCTCATATGTTGTTGTTTTAGAACATTTTAGAGATTGGTTGGGTGAAATACTAACGTTTAACAACTCCTAGCGGAACTCTTGCAAAAGACGTAAATTTTTTGGAAACCCTGTTTTGTGAATATAAGGACTAAAATGAAGGTTTTCAAAAGTTTCGAATTTTTATTCAAAATTTTTGAAAGAATAGAGGGTTTAAACAAAATTTTGCTTATCAGATAAAGGAATTACTTTCTTTCTAGTGTCATTTGGCTCCACATTCTTCTCTTGCATAAAATATAGTTTTCTTCATTTCTCTTTCAACCCTCAACCAAATTATTTGAAATTTGGACTAATTGTCTTTCAAATTAACATTGCCAAATGATTTCTCATCCTTTTCTATTTGATTTAGTATCAATTTTGGACTAGAAAAGACAAAAAGGAGCAAGAAAGAAAGCTAGGGTTGAAGTAAATTTGGGGGATTCTTCAAGTCCAAGAATTTCAAGCACATAAAAGAATTTCTCTTGAGTTTAGGTAAGTATTACACCTATTTATAAGTTTTAAAGTTCATTTAAGTATAAATTTTAAAATGATTTTTACTATACATCAATTAAATTTTCGATTTGTGACATTGTATTAAATTGAGCATGATAACATAAATAAGTCTCTTTAATGGTTTTTCTTGAAGTGTTGAAACTGAATTAAGAGTTTGAATTAGTACGTAAGTGAATTATGGTGTGAATTGGCTTGGATGAGAAAGGAAAGGATGGTTATTCTCAATTTCTGGAAAATAGAGACATTTTTAGGAAAATCTTGTTAGAAACAACATTGTTCTACATGGAAAACCCTTTTGAATGAGTCTTATAAGACTAAATCTGAGCTCATTTACCATACCAAAGAGCCTTCAAAACATTCTGATTTCATTTCAGAATAACCCTGATCCAAGCTCAAAGTCCGACCCCGAGCTCAATAGCCGACCTGTGCTCAATGTTCGACCCCGAGCTCAATCTCAGAGCTGAAAACAATGGTTCCGAGGCTGAGTTTAATACCCAAGCTGAGTGCAATGCTTCTGAGGCCGAGCTCAATACCTGAGTTGAACATAATGCTCCTGAACTGAGCTAAATTGTGTATCAAATTTCCAAAGGTCATAACTTTGGATTCAAAGAGTGTTAGGGGACGTACATGGTATCAATGGAAAGCTTTTTCCGAGCTCTATAATTTGATATTCTTTGCTATGTACAATGGTGCTGAACCAAGGTGCCAAGGTGTCGAGTCGAGACCTTTATCCCTAATTTGAGACCTATGCTTCTGACTCGAGCAAAATTGAGTGTCAAACTTTAAGAGGTCATAACTTTGAATCCAAAAAGAATTAGAGGACGTACAAGATATCAATGGAAATTTCTTTTTGAGCACTATAACATAATGTCCTGTGTTGAGTACAATGGTGCAGAGCCAAAACCTTTGTCCCCATTCCAATACTTGTGCTCCTGACCTGAGCGGAATTAAGTGTCAAACTTTATGAGGTCATAACTTTGGATCCATAAAGAGTTAGAAGATGTACAAGCTATCAATGGAATGCTCTTTTTGAGTACTATAACATGATGTTCTTTGCCAAGCACAATAGTGCAGAGCCGAGACCTTTGTCCCCAATTCGAGATCTATGCTCCTAACCCAAATAGAATTAAGTGTCAAATTTTAAAAGGTCATAACTTTAGATCTAAAAAGTGTTAGGGGACATACAAGCAATCAATGGAAAGCTGTTTCTGAGCACTATAAGATGATGTCTTGTGCTAAGCACAATGATGCCGAACCGAGACCTTTGTCCCCAATTCGATACCTATGCTCCTAAACTGAGCAGAATTGAGTGTCAAACTTTAAGAAGTCAAAACTTTGGATCCAGAAAGAGTTAGGGGACATACAAGCTATCAATGGAAAGTTCTTTCTGAGCATTATAACATAATATCCTATGCCTAGTACAATGGTGCCTAGCTGAGACCTTTGTCCCCAATCCGAGACCTATGTTCTTGAATCAAGCAAAATTGAGTGTGAAACTTTAAGAGGTCATAACTTTAGATTTAGAAAGAGTTAGGAGACATATAAGATATCAATAAAAAGCTCTTTCCGAGCTCTATAAAATGGATATAAATATTGACCTGATTAAGGTCATTTTTGAGATTAAAAAGTCAAAATAGTTCATACGTATAAGTATATGATTAATACCTATCATGCATACATGCATCAAGTTAAGGGTTTATATAAGTGAATGGAATTGAATATTGATAGTATATAAAATATGTTATTTAAGTACCGAGAACTCGGGAGAAGAATCCAGTAGGCACGAGGATCCGTAGTGGGAGTGGTTATCCTCCAATTGCTGTGAGTAAATTTATGCATACATGAATATTATATTGATATATGTGTGTTATACATATATGTATTGCTTGTATGTTAGATAAGCGATTTCATTGTTAAAAGAAATTTGAAATAAAATTATTTTATGTGAAGTGCATGATTTTGGGATGATTTGATTACTTAGTCTGCTTTTAAATGTTATGTTATATACATGCTGAAATGGTCGGGGAGACTAGGATTTGATTATATATTTTAAAATCATTAATTGTAAATGATTTTGTTTTAATGCATATATATTGGTGATGTGGCAGTAAGGTTAGATATTAATTTATGGCCAATTGGCCTAATGTATGGCTAGTAGGCCTATTATTTGACTGTATATATAGGGAGGTAGCTTATAGACAGATATATTGAGAGGCTACATAGGTGAGTGGAGCTGCAATGGGGCTAGTATAAGGGAGAATGTTCATGGTAAATCCACTGTGTGTCGAACGAACAGATGTGCTGTTATAGAGATACCTATGGAAAGTCCTGGTGGCTTAATAGATTTATTCTGGATTTGACAATATGACGAGGACAGTCGTTCGTTTCACCACGCGACTACTTGGTGGTATAACATGTTGGCCAGATCTAAGAGAATTTCAGAATCAATATTTTACTCACTATCACAATAATCAGAAAAGACAAGAGTTTTTAAATATGAAACAAATGAGCAGAACAGTGGAAGAGTATGAGACTTAGTTGAGAGAGTTGACATAATTTGATCTAGAGTTTGCCAATGAGGAGACCTTTTATGCCAAGTTTCAAGCAGGACTGAACTTGGACATCAGAGAGAGGATGTCAATAACCAGTATTAAGAGTTACTTAGAGATGGTGCAGTTAGCACTTAGAGCAAAAAAGTTGATAAGAGAAGGAAGGGCAAGGGTTGGCTTTCAGAAGAGAAAGGATCTGAATGTTTTTGTAGGCTAGTCGTCGAAGAAGAGCTGCAGCAGTGGTTCATCTAGTGGTGCTTCTGTGCTTAGTCCTGCTAGTAATCCATCTTCTATTAACATAATTGATGCCCTATTTGTAGGAAGCTTCATAGTGGTGCATGTGGTCTTTCATCGACATATTTCTATTGTGGACAAACATGACATATTAGGAAGAATTGCCTAGGATTGGGGGGATTTGAGCCGACCAGACATTTCACTCAAGGTCAGCATCTTGTATTTCCTTAATAGCGACCCCCAGCTCAAACTTCTGCTCTACCCAATAGGAGATCTGGCTTTGGTAGTATTTCCTCGGCATAGGGTGCACAAAGGAACTAATCTAGGGTTTAGACTAGAGTTTTTGCACTGAACCAGGAATAGGCTCTAGTTAATCTAGATGTGATCACAATTATGATGAATGTTTGGTAAGCCTACATACATCTTATTGACCCTGGATCTAATAGATTATTCATAAGTACATCATTTGCACATCATGCCAACCAAGAGTTAAGTCCCTTAGATTAGGAATTAATAATGCCATACACCACTAGGGCAGAAATTGCTCAGAAAAACTATGTCTAAACAGTATGATGTGATAGTGGGAGAGACTACCTTGGTGGCAGATCTCATTCCACTAAAGATCCATGATTTTGATGTCATTTTGGGAATAGATTGGCTATCACAACTTCGAGCATCAATAGATTGCTTTACTAAGCAAGTAATTTTCCGGAAGCCCAGTGAAACTGAGATGGTTTGGGTCAATGAGCGCAAAGTGCTATCTTATCGTGTAATTTCGACTTTGGAAGAAAAGCAGTTATTACAAAAATGTTGTGAAGCATTTTTGGCACATGTGGTAGATTTGTCAATTTAAGAGAACTAATTAGAGTGTACTCCTGTAGTAAATAAGTTTCCAAATGTATTTCCAAATGAGTTGTTCGGAATGCCTCTAGAATAAAATTTTGACTTTGGCATAGATCTTATGCCTAGAACTACCCCGATCTCTATGCCCCTATATCGTATGGCGCCAGTAGAGCTTAGAGAGCTCAAGGTTCAATTGCAAGAATTAATTAATAAGGGTTTCATTAGACCTAGTTTTTCTCCTTAGGGCACACCTGTTTTGTTTGCAAGGAAGAAAGACGGTACTTTGATGTTGTGCATTGATTACCGTCAGTTAAACAAGGTGACCATTAAGAATAAGTACCCATTGCATTTTAAGGCTATTGTGGTGATGCGAATCAAGTTGTAAATAAAAATCAATTAAAAGTCAACTCCGATGTCAACAAGGTTAAAATGCTCAATGACAAATCAATGGAGCCACTAGAGTGGCCTAATGGACCTATAACAAGGAGTCGTGCTAAAAAGCTCAAAATGGTCTTTTTTGCACATGTTCATAAATTGTTACTTGAAAGTGGGATGCACAGCAATATTGAGGGAGTCTCACTCCTTATAACTATTATTTATGCATGTTTAAATTAGTTATTAGGGACTTTAATATTTAATTATGTTCTTAAGAAGTTTATTTAATAAAGTTGTCTTGTTTGATTGAACTATCTAATAATTGATTGATTTTAGTTTGTAGAATTTGAAGTTTCCTTAGCTATGAGATTAAGTCAAAGTGCATTAATTAGAGAGATCTCCAAAATTATGGATACGCAAGGAAGGTTGCAAGCAAAAGAGCGCAAGATCAAATCTTAACTAAATTTAGACTCTTAAGCATTAACTATTAGATTCTCAATTATATAAAATTTTATTTTGTCATGATTAGCTTTTGGTATTTTTAGAAAGTTTTTATTATGTTTCAATTAAGTTTAGATTTAAGACTATTTTATAAATAGTCTTCATATGTAACATCTGTAATTTACGTCCGACACTGTATAAGCCTAGCTTTGTAAGTTTGGAAATGTGGTGGACTTGAAATGA
>JAXCLQ010071219.1:0-12525 GCA_035584115.1 Cedrela odorata
TCACATTTATTTTATTTGCATTTAAATTTACTTTTAATTGTCCATCCATCAAATTTCGTTAGCCAAATAAAATCTGGGTTATGCCAAGTCTTGGGAATTAACTTACAACAATTCTCGTGGGACGATATTTATCTCATCACTCTATTATTTGTTCGACTCGTACACTTGCCATTTTGCACAACACTAATTTTCAAAATCGGCACACCATTGACGTTGGCCTCGAGTAGTCACGTGGGGTTACTCATGACTGTCCTCGACTATCTCGCAGATGGACAACCCATAACATCCACCTATATAACTGCCCCACCTGTAGCGCACTTACCTAGGCGGCCTCTTAATAAGTCCGTCCCTAGGCTACTTCCCTATAAATACAATCATATACAATCCTGGCCCTCTCGGCCATATCATCAATACAATCACATAAATATCCATGTATCAATCATTTATAACACATTATTATCAACAATTTCATTTTTAATATCAAACATGGCCTCATGGCCAAACACATGTTTACATTTCTTGGCCTCATAGCCACATGTATATCAAATCCATTTACAGGCTATAAATATTTATTTCAAATCAACAATAAATAAACTATTTCTTAATTCATAAAACAACAAGTTTTGTAAACAATTGAATATTGTAAAATATGTAAAAATAATCTACTTACTGCTAAGGGAGGGTCACCACTCCCACAATTACTCCTCGCGCCCACTAGGTTCCTATTATTCTTTGAACTAAATTTAATTTTTCTCATATTTTAAGCTGACCTTTGCTCGCCTAAGCCTCGTTAATTTGTCAATTTATCTTAAACAATACATGTGTGATAATGAATGTTATTAAATAACCATTTTACCCTTATATTCGACGAACAGGGTTTACAATTCTATCGCTCTTAGAAATATTTTGTTCCCAAAATTTTACTTTCCATGATAAAAATTTCGATATCAATCTAATTATCACTATCGCATTTGATGTTTGGGTTCCAATGTCATTTCTTCAAATTTGGCACTCCACCATAAGACTTTTACCATGAGAATTACCTTACTTCTTAACACTCGTTCCTGTCGATCTAAGATTGCTTTTGGATAAACTTTATAGTTCAAATCTTTTCGAAGTTCGATGGGTGGAGGTCTGATAATATATAAAGGATCAGGAACATATTTCTTTAACATTAAGACATGAAAGATGTCGTGTATCTGTTACATCTTTAGAGGCAACTCTAGTCTGTATACTACTGGCCAATTCTCTCGATGATCATGAAATGCCCAATATATCGAGGATGAAGCTTCCCTCAATTTCTGAATTGAATCACGCCTTTTTTAAGGTGATATATTCAAAAATACCATATCACTTACATTAAACTTTAAATCTCTTCTTCGGTGATTAGTATAAGACTTCTGTCTGTCTTGAGCTACTTTTAAACTTTCAAGTGTTGATAGTATCATTAAGTTTCTCAACCTGTCGCATTTCGATATTTCTAGAATCCTCAAATTGAGGAACGTAACCTTATAATGATCAACCAAGTATACGGATTATTAGCTCTCCGTTTCTCAATTCAACACTTCTGAAGAAGCAAATAATATTTCTACTTGCTACATTCATGCACCTGCAATTCTTTTAATGCCTCTTTAATTATCTCTTCTATTGAATCACACTTTTGTACCATCAAATTCATCAATCTTTCATGTCTTCTCCCTGCAATAATATTTGATAGAAAAATATTCATTAGTTTACTACATTCTGCTACATTTAAGTACTTCAATTTGCTAAAAGAATATAAAGAAAGTTAGTGGTTACATATTTTTCTCATGTTATCGGCCTTTCGAATTTTAAATATCTTCAAACTAAGAAGTCCTATCTTTTCATCGATTAAAGGCTGTGTGTCTACGAGGAGGATATTATTCTCTTCCGATGCATTACTTATAGAGATGAATCTTTTCAGATTAAGGCAATCAAAAGTGATAAGTTCACACAAAGAAGGGAATTTAATTGAGCGCATTCTACTGCCAGATCTTACAAGTTTTGGAAGATTTGAGAGCACCAAATAGTCAAGTTTCGAAAAACCATTAACTCAATCATTTGTTTTTCATCCCTAATTCCTAACTTTGTGATATGGACTACTCCTTCAATTGATTCACATCCTCGTATCACAAGTTCTTCAGTTTTCTTCAACAACATTTCATCCCATTTCCTCAATAAATGCTTTTATCTAATCTGGATGAGTTTCAAGATACTTGAGATTTCATATTTACAATTCTAGTCAATACATTCCCACTCTGCTCCTACAAATGTTTTGTAACGATCCAACTTTACAGAGACCAAATTCTAAGGCAAAATTTGGGCATCCCTAATATGCATATCTGAAGTGGTTAATTTCAACAATCCCTTCAACTTAACAAGACTTGCATTACCTCCTTCTCCAGGCTTCGTCCATAGAGTATAGCTATTACCTATATATAGTTATTCTAATTAAGACAGCTTTGATATGACATTTGGTGTTATTACCTCAAGCCTTGAACAATTGCCCAAGTCTAATAGTTTTAACCGAGTCAATTGTCTAATTTCTCTAGGCAATTGCTTAATATTAAAACCATGAAAAATAAGAATCTCTAACTTCTTTAGTTCTTCAACAATTGTTACATTTACATCCCCTACAAGACAACAATAGTCCAAACACAATGTTTAAAGGTCAATAAGAAATTCAAGTGATGAAGGTAATGAATGGAGATAAATCTCGGTTAAATTTAAAACTCTGAGTTCAACCATCTCATCAAACAAAAGGTCTGAGATTTCTAAAGAGAGTGTTTTCGTGAACAACATAAATAACTTGAGTTTCAGACATTCCAACCTTTCAAAAAATTGGTAATTATCTCTATATGATGGAGAAATTGTAGTTAGATCTTTTTGTATAACATTTTCGAGCGCTTCTTTCAAGCTATCAACATTGTGAATATTAAAAATAAACTCGTTCGCAACAATTGATACAGCAATAACATGAATAATGTCATGCATTTTAACATCATCTTCAGTGTCACCATCTCATGTTTCCAACCTATATGTGTGAGTAAATTGATAGAGAGTTTTCTACATTAAATTCTACTAAAATATTTATACCACTACCTTTTACAAAATCCAGCAATAATGTTCAAAATGGTCAAAACACATCCTAGCTAATGATATTACAACTACAATTGAAATGTTTAACTTCTTATGTCTTAATGATAACCTCATAAGCTTTATATTTACTGTAACAATAAACTAGCAACAAATAAATTATGTAGAGATATTTCTCCATCACCATTTATCGATTCCCATAAATGGGTAAAAGTTTCTATCAGTTACACAATACTAGTCAACCTAGCAATTCTCTTAGCCATGTAAAGGTAGCAAGTAATTCACTAACAACTTATACAATTCAATTCCTCTTTAGATACAACTAATAAAATTAGTTGAACAATAGGGGGAATAGAGCTAACCAACTAAAATTAACTTAGCAATAGAACAACAACGCCAACCAACTCACTCCTGACCTTCTGCTCACATTGGTTAACTTTTGATATATCCTTTACTAATCATGAAGCTATCAAACCTTACTTTCAACTTCATAGCTCCACCTCAATTTTAGGCGTGCTTCTGGCGGAAACTTAATCTACTATATATATATATATATTCAATAGGTATTATCCTCTTCACATTTCTTCTTTATGAAGTATAACATTCCTGATTATTATTTATCAATTGTTTCTGCCGTCATTATGCCATAGCTTATATCTTTTAACTCCATCAGGATATCCTACAAAGACTACTTCCATTGGTTTAACGTCCAACTTTCCTTAACTTGTATGTGCATAGGCTGTGAGTACAAGTACTTTAAAATAATCTGAGTTAGGTGGACGACCAGTACATACTTCTTTTCGTGTTTTAAAATTCAAAATAGATGTAAAACCCTTATTAAACAAGTATACAATTGTAGTCATTGCCTTTACCCAGAATAATTTAGACAAACATATACTGATCAACATACATATAATCTTCTTCATAATTGTCAAGCTAAGTCTTTTTGCTACTCCATTCTGTTGTGGGGTGAATCTTACTATTTAATGCTTTAAGATCCCATGATTTGTGGAAAGATCGTCAAAGATCATGCTATAGTACTTCATGCCACTATCTTTCTTTAATGCCATTATTTACTTGTTGATTTAATTCTTATATCCTCATTGTGTGCATTATTATTATTACCCCTCACTTGTTCTATAAAGGGTGTAGCCACCCTCTAGCCTAACCTTGCACTTTACGGTATTTTATCATTTCTCAATCTACCTCAGGACAACATTATTTCTTAATGAAATAACCATAAAATAAATATGTAAGCACTTCCAATCACTTTACACAAGCTCGACCTACCCAAAATCAAAACTAGTTTGATTTTTACTGAGATTCAAACTTAATCAAATCAACACATCATCTCTGAATATACATCAAGATGACATTGTTTACTACAAAAAGAGTTCACAATTTCAAAGTCTCAATATATATATTGGTGATGATCAATCCCTAAGACTGGACTCATTTATTGTCCACTGGGTACTTTTCAAAAATTTGATTAAAAATCAGGTAAAACAGTTCCAAAATAATTTGAAACACATTTTCAACAATATTTTTCGAAATCGTGCTCTGATGCCAATCTAATTGTCACGTTCCGCCTATAGGGTCTACACGTGACAACTGCCACAGACCCTCGAGATACATTCTTAACCTCTAAATATATCCCTCAGGCCTGTAAGGCTGCTTAGGTACCTGTCCCCTGTATAAATCATTCAAATAAACTTATCTTTCCTAAAAACTTTTAAATCATCTTACAAATAAAAATATATTTAATTTACAATACATATAGGGTACATATCAAATTACATTATTTGAAACTCAAAATTACATACATACAATAGTTTCTTAAATCAACCCAATGGACTCTTAAACATGTCAGTGAGTCGAGGATGAGAATGGTACCTGAAGATCTTATGCTCTTAATTGATCACCACCAACAATTATCGTTCTTGACTACACTTAATTTTCTGAAACTGGAATGTGAAGGGGTTAGTATCTGGGGATATACTCTATGAGTGGATAAAAATATACATTTTAAGAAAATCATTTATAAATACACATAAAACAATTTATTTTAACAAAACCATGGCCTGTTATTCATAATCAATGGGCTAGCTCCCTTTCCCGATGGTTACCCCTGAGATCATCAGTGGGCTTTTTGCATAGAAAACAATGCTCATTTAACAAAAACAATTCTTTTCAATATAAGAGTGCATGCTAATTTTCAAAACCGATCCACTACTGACATTGGCCTCAAGTAGTCACGTAGTGATACTCATGACTGTCCTCGACTGTCCCGCAGATGAGCAGCTAATAACATCCACCTATATAACTGCCCCACCTGTGGCGCACTCACTTAGGCGGCCTCTTAATAGGTCCGTCCCTAGGCTACTTCCCTGTAACTACAGTTATATACAATCCTGGCCCTCCCGACCATATCACTAATACAATCACATAAATATCCATGTACCAATCATTTAAAACATATTATTATCAACAATTTCATTTTCAATATCAAACATGGCCTCATGGACAACACATGTTTACATTTCTTAGCCTCATAGACATATGCATATCAAATCCATTTTCAGGCCATTCATATTTATTTCAAATCAATAATAAATAAACTATTTCTTAATTCATAAAACAACAAGTTTTATAAAATAATTGAATATTGTAAAACATGTAAAAATAATCCACTCATTGTTAAGGAAGTGTCACCACTCCTACAATTACTCTTCGCGCCTACTAGGTTTCACTTACAAATTATCAATGCCTAATATCACACATGCACAGTCTCATAAATTTCAATATTCCAAATAATTATAACATGCACTAAATATGATGTTCATGAATAATATGTTTACAATTCCTTAGTTTGACACACATTACATTATAAGGCTTAACTAACGAGACCATTTATTTAATTCCCAACAACGGAATCCCATGGTCGTAATTGTTCTAAATTCTCATTTTCGTCTGAGACGACTATACCTATTCTCAACAATATTCAACACGTATATGCCATCATAAAGTTTCATTTATCGCAATTTTACACAAATCTACATTTCCATCAAACAGAGATATAATTATTGCAAATAGAAATTAACTCATATTCAACATTATCTTCTTCCAATTATCACCATTCTAGACAATTCTACATTTCTTAGGCGAAAACCAACTTAAATTCGGATGAAAAGTAAACCCTAACATGTCAATATGCTCAAAATTTGAAAATCATACTTATAATGAGTTAATAGATTTACTGGTAACTTGTTCAAGCCTTTTAAAACCTCAATTTGTTGTTTAAACCCAAAAACCCCAAATTTAATTCGAAACCCATTTTTCTTCTTCGCTTATCCTATCATTTTCTAGCCCAAATGTGGTACCAATGCAAAGAGAAAAGGTCGAGGAGTCATTTGGTGGCGGAAATTTGTAAGATAATCAGAAAAATTTTAAGAAATCAAAGAGAAATGAAAGAGGAGAGTGAGAGGCCGTTTTTTTTAGAGAGGGGAGAGAGTTTTATGTTTTTGAAGAATGAAGAATGAACAGAACTGTTGGAGTTTGTGTATATATATATATATAGATAAAGGGTGACAAGACCAAAATACCCTTAAAAATCATGAAACATTTTGAAAAAAAAAACCAAATTCGAAGCGAATCGATAGACTACTTTCTCCAACCGGTCAACTAGATTGCTAAAGTTATCGTTACTATATGTGCTACAGTGCCGCTACAGTATCTACCCAACACCTATTCTACCAGTTGCTATAATGCTCCAGTATCACTCCCAACATACATTTTGCTAGTCGACTAATTACAATACCCCAACTACAGTATTTCAATTTTTACTATTTAAAAATCTTGCGATTTGGTCCCCAAAAACTTTATAGTTTGGCCTCTTTTATTTATTTATTTATTTGATTAAATTTCTATTATTCTTTGAACCAAATTTAATTTTTCTCATTTAGAAGCTGAACTTTGCTCACCTAAGCCTCGTTAATGTGTCAATTTATCTTAAATAATATATGTGTGATAATGAATGTCATTAAATGATCATCCACCAAATTGCAGAAGACTGCTCAGATCAAGTTCAAGGGGATTCACTTGAGTCAGACATAATAGGCTCAATGTGGCATCATTTATTGATAGAGAAGAGCAAGGATCATTCTAGTCAGTCCGGATGAAACTGAAGTAATGTACTCACTAAGGTTTTACCTCAAGGTAATTAATAACAAGGCAGAGTATGAGGCGTTGGTTGCAGGAATCAACTTGGCTGGAATGTTAGGGGTCAGAAACTTGAACATTAACTGTGACTTTCAATTAATTGCAAATCAAATCAATAGGCATTCTAAGCTCGTGAAAGCAACATGAAGCCTATTTAGACAAGGCAAAACAACTCTTAAGTACTTTGAAAATGGTTATGATGAAACAAATTCCAAGATCATAGAACTTAAAAGTCAACATCTTAGCCAAATTAGCCTCTATATTTAAAGGAAAAACTCCCACCTTAGTTCTTATTAAAATCTTGCAGCAAAAAAACATCAAAGTAAGAGATGACAAACTCGTTATAGCCGAGCTAAATTCTTACCCTTCTTAGATGGATGAAATAAAATCTTATATCCACGAAGAAAAGCTCCCGAAGGATAAAAATGAAGCAAAGAAGATTAAAACAGGTCTGCAAAGTATACAATCATTGATGGGGAATTGTAGAAACGAGGATTCAGCATTCCTTACTTGAGGTGCCTAGGACCTGAAGAAGATACACGGGTTCTAGAAGAGGTCCATCACAGAGCACATGGTGGCCATAAGAGAGCACGTTCTCTCACATATAAAGTTTTAAGATAAGGGTACTACTAGCCCATTCTCTTACAAGATGTAACTCAGATTGTAAAAATTTGTCATGAATGCTAGATACATGGTGACATACTAAAACACCCACTGAGAAATTGACTTCTTTTTTCAAGTCCTTGGCCATTTTCTTAATGGGAATTGGATCTCATTAGACTAATGCCTGCCGCTCAGGGCAATACGAAGTACACAATAGTGGCTATCAACTACTTCACTAAATGAGTAGAAGTCGAGCTGCTAGTCAGCATCACTAAAAAGAAGATTACAGCCTTTGTTATATAGAACAACATTTATCAGTTTGGAATACCTCAAGTATTGATTGTAGACAACTGAAAGCAGTTTGACAATTTGAATTTTAGGAATTTTTGTTCTGACTTCTTAATCAACCTTAGATTTGTGACACCTGCCCATCCGAAAGCTAATAGGTAGAGCTGCAAACAATGTAATCAAGAAAACACTCAAAAAGAAGTTTAAGAAACACAAGTGTACTTATAGAACAACCCCGAAGGTGGCTACCAAGGAAGCCCCTTACCTTCTAACCTTTGGGTGTGAAGTAGTGATTCCAATTGAAGTCAGCTTACCAACTTTCCGAATTAGCAACTATAATGAAGAAGAGAACAACCAAAACATTTGTTTGAAATTAGATCTGCTTGAAGAGAAGAGAGATCAGGTGATGGTAAAGACAGAGGCCTATCAGTAAAGAGTGGCTAGTTATTACAACAAAAATGTCTGAAGTCGTGCCTTTCAAATTGGAGACTTGATTTTGAGACAAGTTACTATAAATACTAAGGTGGTGGGGGAAGATGTTCTCCAAGCTAACTGGGAAGGGCCCTATAAGGTCACTTAGGTCTTGAGATCTATAATATATAAGTTAGAGTCTTTTGATAGAAGTATGGTTAGGAAGTCATGGAATGCAGAAGGACTTAAGTTGTATTACCCCTAAGAATAACTTAGGACTTGTAAAAAACTTTGTCTAAAACGTAATACAATGATCTCATTTGCATACAATCTTCTAGCGTTCACAAGATTTTTAATGACAAGGATATGCTAACAATGAAGTTGTCTTTGAGGCACAAAGAAATAAGAATCTCATTCATCTCGAGATAATATTATCCACAGCTTGAAGAAGTCCTAAGCTTGACCTCAGGATGTACAAGAGTAAAATGGTTACCAGATGATCATGTTTCATTCGTCTCGAGGTGATATTATCCAAAACTCAAATAAGTCCCGAGCTTGACTTGAAGACGTATAAGGGTTTAATGGTTCTAAGACAACTACATTCTACAATTTTATGTCAGGGTAATAATATCTCGTATATACCTTGAGCTTGGGACGTGCTAAGGTTTACGTGATTTCTGTATAAAGATATTTACTTCTAAGAAAACAAGTTCAGAAGACTAACTTGTAGGGCTCAAGTTTTACATTTTCAACTTAGCTCAGTCCTCGACTTAGGTCAATTTTTTCAAGTAATTTATTTTCATTAGCTAAAATTTTACAAATTATGGAAGATGATTAATCGTAAATGACAAACTGCTAATTGAAAGTACAAAAAGGACAACATAAGTTATCATGAAGAAAAACTCAAATCCATAAATTGTACTTTTAAATACAAAAAAAAAGTACAAATTTTCATTCATTCTTTGCCAGCCTAGTTGTCGATCGAATTGAAGAGAGCAACCTTGAGCCATCACGAGGAACTTCATCCACAGAAAGGACATTGTTAGAGAAGTCTTCACTAGGGAATAGAGGCTCACATCTCAGGTCAAGATCAAGATACCGGCCTTGGAAAGTCTTACAAGTCAGGTCAATTCCTTCATTGACTTGATCGACAATGGTGGCCTCAGTTATCACTTTAGTTTTTTCCAGCTTGGTAGCTAGAGACATAGACCTTCTTCTTTTAGCTTTTAAATTTAGCTCAAGTCTCCGACACTTCTCCTCAAAACCAAGCAGAAACTCATGACACTCTACCTTGGACTCATTTAGATCAAATTCATAAGTGTTTATCCTTTTGTTTGATTCTGCCTAAGTAGACTCAGTGGTTACAACCATGACCTAGAGCTCTTCTATCTCCTAAGCCCATTTTTCCTTCTCAACTTCAAATTGAGTTCACTTTATGAACAGCTGCTGCTTGACTTTTTCATAATTGTCAACCAACCAGACATTTTGCGTATCTACTTAAAGTTATTCTTTCATCAACTTCTTTCTTCATAAGGCTTCAGTGCAAGGTCAGGGCATGCTAGACCTAAGCAGATTATGACAAGCAACCAAATATTAAATAAAGGGGAGAAAGTTCATCATCAAGTAAAGAAAGTGATTATTAACTTACACGACAGATCCATTTCTACATACAATCAAGTATTGCATTAAGGTCAATAGAAGAGAGAACCTCTGATTACTGAAGAGGGATCGAGATTGCCTGCTTATTAATAGAAGGAATGAAGTGAGCATAAAACTCCCTTTTCTCCTCAGAGAGGTCTTCAACAAAGAGCTCAAGGTAAGCCCGAGACGAATTGTCCTCACCAGCTTTCTTGGCCGTTGGACCTTTTTTCTTCCTTTGTTATTCCTCTTTCTCCATGTCCACCTCTTTCCTCTTGCATTTTCCTTTGTCCAACATGGGGGCAGAAGGAGACAACATGTTGTTTTGGATTATAATTCCTTTGGAAAAATGAGAAGGAACACCTTTGGGAGCAGAGGTTCCAACTATGCCTTTGGGGGATGAAGTCCTAACTTAGTCATTTGGGACCTTAGAAGCCTCTTCAACCTTCTTACCCTGAGCTAGTTTCTTCAAAGCATCCAGATAATTCTTCACCTGTTTCTTTGAGGTCATCTCTACTACTACAAAAAGGAATCATGCAAAGGTCAATTACTATAATCTGAGACGAAAGACGGAGAAAGAAAATTGCTCACCAGGTCAGGCTTTCTCTAAGGACAAGTGGCCCTTGAAAATAAAAAAATTTACAAGACCTGAAGAGATCAGGTCAGCATCGAAAAGAATGGTCCTTTGGTTAAACACTAAGGACCTAGTTATCTCAACCCTCTCTAAATTATGAGCTGAAAGCTATGGCTCATCACTCCAGGTGATTGCATCCCCAAACAATCTAGGCACCTGAACAATATTATCGATATTGTACTCACCGCTAACAAAAAACCATTTATTCTTCCAATCCTTATTGCAGGATGGATTACTTTTAATAAGATTGCATTTTCCTTATCGAGTCTGAAAATAGTAACACCCTAGGTTTTTTACTAGGTTTCTTTTTAACAAGTACATATACTTAATTTCTTCAATTGTGGGAGTAGAATCTAAGATTTTTCCCCAAAGAACATACAAACCCGACTAGATTCTTCAACTATTAAGATTCAGTTGGTAAAAGGCAGTCTTAAAAGACTTAAAGATCCTAGTAAAATAGCCTTGAAGGAAAAGTCCAATGCTGAGGTGAAACAATTCCTCATTAAAAGAAATTTCACCATCAAAAGGACAGTTAGGAAACTCATTAACCTTAAAGACCCTAAAGTATATGTCTCCTGGGATATTGTAGTAATAAGTGTAGGTTTTTAAGTCCGATTCCATGATTGTGAAAGGGAACTAGTCTACTTCAAAACTCATCCCCTGTTCCCTTACTTCAAGAACTAAGGGGGCGAATGGGGACAATGACCAATCCCTCCTCTGAGTTATTTTCGCTGAGAGCAACCTCGTTATCACTTGAAACATAATCCATTTCTGTTTATAAGATTGAGAAAAATAAATTATCAAGGCCTACTCAAGAGCATCGACAACTCAGGAAAAATTCCACAATAGTCTATAAAACCCTAAAAAGCTATCCAATACCCATCTCAATAGTAAAAATTTTGAGAAAATATGGGGGCTTACCAGTTGTTGTTAAGGCAAAAGGGTAGTCTGAGTAAAGAACAATCGTTTAAGACTTGTAGAAAAACCTCGTTCTTAGCTAAACTATCCAATAAGAAGAAGGTTGCAATCTAGAATAAAGACGAAACTAAAGTTAAATGCAAAGTTTAGAATTGTCACACCTGTTTCTTATTAACTGCAAATACATACTTATATTCCTTATATACAATGTTATTCTTTTATTTATACAAAACTTAAACATTTCTAGTCAACAAATTTTTTTTTTTCTTTATACATACAAGTGTACATATAATACAACTGTTTGTAATACAAATAGATTATCCATTTCATATCTAAAAATATTCATACTAACCTATAAGTCTATACACATTACTTAGCTAATTTACAAATTACATATATCAAAAATAAAACTACGAATACCCGTAACATCCTCGTTTGCGTACTCGGTAATCCTTAGGTACTATTATCTGAAAAATAAATTTTTCAATAAAGGATGAGATAAACATCTCTGTAAGTAAATTATGCAAGTGTGATATGTCAATGTAGTGTAAAATATAAAAACTTAAACAATCAGTACACTTTCAAATAAGTTCATTCAAAATACAAACATATTCAGAACGACTTAGTCAATTAGTGTCACCTGCACCCACGGTGACCCGGTTACAGAACGTGATCACGTGTTCCGCATTAAGCGGTTA
>JAXCLQ010071221.1:0-12515 GCA_035584115.1 Cedrela odorata
CGGCTGCACCAGAAAACCATCTTCCAAATGGCCGAGGATCAAAAACTGATTCATCAGGATTCTTATACTTAGTGACTTTTCTCCTTCTATTTTCTCTAGACTTTTCCATTTGCTTATCACTAATCCAGAGCTGGGCAAGAAAATCTCTATTCAATGGATCATCACTTTGAACATTTTGACCAAAGTTTCGCTTTGACTGAAAGAAACTTTCTCTAAATCTATACAAAAGATTTCCTGCCAAAATCAAATCAATAAGCCCATTAGCTCTCAATCTATGCCGCTGTTGCAGCAACGTTTTAGGTGAATATACCCTTTAAAAATACCATTATGTTGATGATTTGCAGCAGTGGAACACAATGATGAGATTTTCTCAGCAGTTTTACTAATCTTGGAAAGACAACGTGAACCCATCGTCAAATTCAGCCAATTAATGCGATAGAACTGTCACAGAGCACAGTCGAGAGGGAAAATTAAGAAATTAGAAACAAATTTAAGCCAAAGCAAACTATATAATGAAGAAATATCAACATAGAATAAAGTTTACATATTTCTTCGCTAACAAAACCATACATAGGATTTTCTTCAACCCCTTGGATTGTTATGTTAAGATTATCATCATTCTACAATAATCGTAATAATCATCATGCAGGGTATACTTTACAAGTTTTAGAACACTTATAACCAATTCATGATTCAGTAAACGGATTCATAAATTCGCAATGGTTTTATAGTTGTAATCATGCACACGGTAATCACTGAACCCTAGTTTGATTCAAATTTCTTAAATAAATACCAATCATGCAATTGGAAAGCAACCACTAGAACATTATTAACAAATGATTCCTACACTGAAGAAAAAAAAAAAACAGGGAGATAACGAAGTGAGGCGTGTTAAAAACAATAGTGAAGTATAAATAAATAAACGGATTGCAAGCAAGAGAGGGATTACCTCCGCAGAAACCGATTAAAAAGAGAAGGCAAAAAAAAAGAAAAAAATGATCGGAGAGAGATTGAAAACAAGAATTGGAAGGGCAAAGGAAGGAAATTTTTGAAAATTAAACAGTGAGTGTCAGTGAAGAGTGTAACGGTGACGGTGACGGTTTTACAGTATGTTGTTTGAAAAGTATAATAGGTGTAAAGGCATCTACCCCCAAACCCAAACTTTGATGAAACTGACGAGTTCAGTTCAGCAGAAATGTTTCTAAGATGACCATGCATTTACCCCCTTCAGGCTTTAGTCAATTCTAATTCATTATGATAAAATTTCGAAAATGGCCTTATTTTGAGGTGATTTATGTAAATAACTAACTTCACTTAAATCAAACTAAATTGAGTAATTTAAAAATATTTAAACAATTTTACCCTACATAAAATATAAGTTGAAACTCGAAAATTATAAGACATTTCTCAATCATTATTCTCTCAACTCGAAAATTACTTTTCATTTCAAATTACACAGAATTTTTGCGAACAAAAAGTGAGTATGTTTTGCTAATTTTGTCACTAATATTAGTAGATTTGATGAGTTAGAAACTTATTGTTGAGAAAATTCAAAAATTTTGACAATGAAAATATCATATCTAAAAATTTTTTCAAAATTTTTCTAGAATTGTGTTGGGAGCATAGTAGTAGTACTCAAAATCGAGCCCTATGGCACTGCAAATTGAGCAACACAATTCACTTGATTTCGAGCACCACAGACCGCATGATTTCAAGTGCCAGTTTGTGCTCAATTTTTTTTATTAATAATTTAAATTACTTGAATTATTATGATTTTTTTTTGTATGTTAAGGTTGTTTTAGGATTAAATATTTAATGTTTTAATTGTTTCCTTAAATTTTTTTTTTAAAAAAAAACATAGAAATGTCATATTATTTTGTTATTGATTATGTGTAAAAAAATTAAAATTAATAACATACATAATTAGTTAAGATGACTTTGAAAAATATTTTTTAAGTCCAATTCAAATATGATTTATTGATAGATATTTACATAAATTAGGTTGTTTATTTTTTTTATAATTTAAGTCTTATTTTAAAATATTTATGTCTAAAAATAAAAAGTTAAAATTCTTGATTTTTTTTAATAGAAAAAGTTCTATTAAACGATACGAATGATTTCAAATTTTTTTCTCCTAAAAATAGTCAAATTAAATTTATTTATTTCCTATCATATAAAATTAAACTCATTAGCATACTACTAAAATAATTTTAATTTTTATAATAAATTCTATAAACTTAACAATTTTAAAATATTGCAATCTTATGATATTTTTTTTATTTATCTTTATTTTATTTGAATGATCAATTACAATTCTTCATTAATAATGAATTTTTTGTGCAATTTTAATAAGGAGAAATGAGAAGCTGTCCATAGCTAAAGATTGGTTCATATAACTACTTTTATGCTGACCAACTTCATTATTGCGATTGACAGTGATAGGCTAAATCAAAATGAAGTTAACGGCGGAGCAACTCGAGTTATTCACGCATTCTTGCTTTGGACATTTTTGGGGCATCCAAGAACTTCATTTTTCAAGCAATCTCATTCACTATATGTTGTGCGAGAGGTCTACATGGATGCCGCCAACCATGAGATGTGGTTCTTTGTTGGCAACCAAACCGTTCGTTTCTAGAGCATGCAGTTCGGGTTGATCACTAGTTAGTACTTTTGACACTTTTCGATTGAGGATATGGCTGATAGTACTCATTTGAGGAACACTTACTTCGGCGGTCGGGTGGTCATTAACCTGGACGACATAGATAGGGTTTATAATGAGCTTATTTTTTTTAGCATTCCCAATTTAGACGTTATGCGATTGTCTCTCTTTTACTTGCTAGAGAAGTTCTTACTTGGTCGGGGTGGTAAGAATCATGTAGATTGATGAATTTTGGATATTTTGGACAATCTTGATCAGTTTAATAAGTTTTTATGGGAAAACATCGTGTCTACGATGTACTATCCTTGCATAGTACACTAAGTTCAAGAGGGATGCACTACACTTAGAGGAGATCGGTAAGTCATTTAGAGGTAAGTACAATTTGCTCAGGATCTCTATTGCATTTCAGGTATTTATTCATAATATTGTTTCGAAGATTAACAATGACCTCCCACAAATGCTGAGGTGGAAGACATGGAGGAAGTATCTCAGCCAAAAGTCCATGATCGCACATCTATTTTCGCATGATTCAGTAAATATCTTCAGCGTTTATTAACCTAGTTTAATTCATCGTGATGTATGTACATTTCTCAAAATGAATCTCTATATTTTGATGTTTAGCTACCTCATGTGCTTCCTGTATTAGAGCCGAAACCCGGGGAGATGGGTCATCAGTATGTCTGGCAGTTGATGGAGATCATCGAGCCTGAGGGCGCATATAGGGGTAGCTTGCTAGTAAAGCAAGTCGATTGTGGTAAAAAAAACCCCCTCACAATTTACTATGAGTCACATGTGGGTGACACTTGAAACATCCTAACCGGAATTTAACTTAAATTTCGGCAGAGTATCCTCTATATATTTATCTATTTCACCCTGCAAATAATCCTAAAATATATAATCCATGATTCTCATATATATATATATATATATATAACTACATCCATCAATATATAAGATTTAAGTATCTTTCTCATGATTCATAATTAGTATTTATATATGTTTATATATATACTTATACAAACCCAAAAGCCACAATAAGATAACAATTACATCAACAAAATAAAATTTAAATTCCTAAACTATGCAGAATGAATGCCCACTATGTCAAATAAGTTTAACCTTTGAAGCTAAGGAAGACAGTAACTTCTCACTCTATCAATTACCTGGGAGGGGAAATTTTTTTTGAAAGAATGAGATTATACATCTCAGTGAGTAGACATGTTAAAATATTTTAATAAAATCATGATACAATGTAGCATATAATTTTTTTTAATATATAAGAGTGTTGAGGATAAAATCAATGTCACCCTTTTTAAGCCAATATTGTATCTCCAATAATCATATAAACAAATACCATGTAAATGAAAAGTTTTTATCATAATAAAAACAAAACATTTGTAGTAGAGTCATGTAGAATAATTTCATAATAATGAATTCATGTATCATATCTTAGGCTCCCCTTACTGTCGTATATAATTTCTGTCTATAAACTAACAGTGAAAATCCATATAAAAATGACATACTAATTGTAAACCATGTTCTTCGAACACAGGGGTAAAATGGTTATTTAAGGATATTCAGTATCACAAATGCGTAATTCAAGATTTATTTGACATATTAACAAGGTTCAGAAGAACTTTAAGTTGGTGTAATGAAATGATTAATATGAACTTATTTATAAAATTTTTAAAATCTGAAAAATGGATCAAATTGTAAGTTTTTAGGGACTAAATCGCAAGATTTTCAACAGTGAAAAACGAGTTACTGTAGCAAAAATTACTGTAGCCGGTCACTGTAGAATTCATTGTAGCACCGGTCGATCAATTGGGGGAAACGGTCGACCGGCAGAACGTGTGTGGGGGAGGTTGAGCAACCAGTCGACCGGTTGGAGGAAGCGATCGATCGATTTTTTCAAGATTTTTTAAGGATTTTGAGGCATTTTGGTCTTTTCACCCCTTGTCTATATAAATCCAAGCCACTCCTCACTTGTTTCACGTTCTTCTCTCTTCCAAAACACGAAAAACACTTATTTTCTCTCTCTAAAAACTCTCTTCTTACTTCTCTCTTCAATTTCTCCAATTCCTTCCGACTAAATTTGAAAATGACTCACCGTCACCTCTTCTTCGATTTGATACCGATATTGGGCTAAATTGAGCGAGATTAAGTAAAGACGAAAATTAGGTTTCGACTTAAATTTGGGGTTTTCAAGTTTTAATGACTAATCGCGGTTTCTACAAGGTTATACAAGACAACGATAAGCCTGGTAACTCATAATAGTTGTAATTTTAACATTTTAAGTGATTAAGAAAATTAAGGTTTACTGTTCATGAGAAAATTTACGTTTGATTTCACTTAGGGAACGTAGAATCATGTTTCATAATTATAATTGAAGTATTTGACATAAAATATACATTGATTCGTCATTAAAACAATTACGTTCATAATTGCCGAAAATATAGATTTTGTGGAATTATATTGTAAAAGGATAATTGACTTTGTAAGACTATATTATTAGAAATATATATGTGTACATTTTTCGAAAATATGAATTGAGTAGAAATTTCGATAAAAAGGGATTTTTATGGCGATATATATATATATATATATACACATATAGATATGAGTTGAATGTTGTTGAAAATAGGCATGATCGCCTTAGACATGAATATGAAATTTGGAATGTAAATGGCCATGGGAATTCGTTGTTGGGAATCGGTTAAATGACCTTATTAGTAAAGCCTCCTAATATAATATGTGTCAAACTAAGGAATTGTGGACAAGTTATACATGAACATCACATTTAGTGCATGTTATAATGATTTGGAATATTGGAATTAATAAGACTTTGCATGCGTGATATTAGACACCGAACACACGATAATGGAACTTAATGGGCACAAGGAGTAATTGTGGGTGTGGTGACTCTCCCTTACCAGTGAGTGGATTTTGAACTTGTTTTTATGTTTTTAAACTATTTTATAGACTTACTGTTTTATGAATTAAGAAATAGCTATTTATTGTTGATTTAAAATGCATGTGATGACCTATTTATTGATTTGAAATGTGAATGGCTAAGGGCCAAGTTTGACATTTAAAATGCATGCTTTATAATGAAATGATTGTAAATGTTTATGTATATGGATTTGCTTGTGGCATTATATTGGTGATATGAACGGGAGGGCCAAGTGTGTATGTGACTGTAACTACTGGGTAGTAGCCTAGGGACAAACCTATGAGAGGCTGCCTAGGTGAGTGTGCCGCAAGTGGGGCAGTTATATGGGTGGATACGATGATAGGGAGTTGCCCACCTGTGGGATTGTCGGGGACAATTATGAGTATCACCATATAATTACTTGAGGTGAACATTAGTGGTAGGCAGATTTGAAAATGTGCATACTTTCCTTATATTAAAAAGAATACATTTTAATAAATAAACATTGTTTTCTTTGCATAAATCCCACTGACAAAGAACAGGAGTTAACCTAGTAATTTGATTAACAAGCCATGTTTTATCAACTAAATTATTTTATGTGCACAAACTAAATTGTTTTATCAAACTGTATTTTCGTCCACTCACGGAGTATATCCCTATATACTCACCCCCTCACCTCCTAGTTTTTAAGAAGTGCATTACGCAGGTGGCAGTGATCAATAAAGGGTGTAACGCCTTCAGGTACAGTTGGTACTCTCGACTCACAGACTTGGATAGATTAGTTCACTGAATATCTCTTATAAAACTATTTTATGTATGTAATTATGAACAGATGTGATGTAATTTGATAAGTATTTTACATATATCTTAAATTAAATATATGCCTATGGTGGGATGATTTATAAATTGTATCAGAGAGACATGTTTATGTGAATGTGTTTATGAACTATTTTGAAACTTGTTTTGAGATGCATGTAAATGAGTATACAGGATACAGGTACCCAAGCAGCCTTATAGGCCTGAGGGATATGTTCAGGGATAAGAATGTACCTTGAGGGTTTGTGGCAATTGTCACGTGTGGACTCCACGAGTAAGGGTATGACACTAATATCCAGCCCCAAAGGCCAATAATAGCATAAACACTCCTTAAAGGCATATGTGTAATATGATGCGCTCCCAAAGAGCTCATATACAAGATAGGGACTTTGGAGGTAGTTCCCGCCATGAAGGCGTAGCACGCAGCTCCCAAATCCAACAATAAGGGACTCTGGAGGTGACTCCCACCACAAAGGTGTATCGCGCAGCTCTCATATTCCAATTCGGGTAGAGCCAAAATCATATATTGTCATAAATAAAAATCTCATCTATAAACATATCCTTGTAAACCATATTTACAAATCATATTTTCAAATCATAAGAATTATCAACAAATTATATACTTGCTCAAAATATATTTGAGAATATTTTCATACCTGAAAATCTTAAATCATGTTTATATCCGTAAAATGTTTTTATCTTATAAATCAATACATATATGTAAAGAATTAATTCAAGGTTCATAAACATAATTAATTAAAATATGTTACATAAATTGTCTACTCACAGAAATCGTCAAATTTTTATATTTCGCGATCCACGTTGTCTAATCCCTCTCGCACACGAGGTATATCTACACAATCCATATATATATATATATTAGTCAGTAATTATTTTACATCATAAAATACATGCTTAATTGACTTAAAATGCCTAAATCCTTTCAATATTCCCATTTCTTTTTTTCTTCCACAATTCATCATTTTCTTCTTTCTTTTTCCTTCTATTACTTAATTATTTTTTATTGCTTTTTATATATACTCAAACATCATCAAATATCAGTAAATAACCACACATTCATACACCATGATAATCCATAATAATCAATCATCCATTCACAACAATTCCTTGAAATATTAAAGCCTATCTTGAATTTCATGTTGATATCCTAAATTTGAAAATTCATAACTTTATTTTAGTAACTTATTTTGAGGTAATTCTAATAGGATAAATTTTATAGACAAGTTTAATTTAAGGAAAAAATAACTCATATAAATATCAAGAACAAAATTTTGAAGATTAATTCAGATTTCTGACCCTACGCTATAATAAGGTTCCTGTAGATCAATTTACTTTAAAAATTTATAACTATTTTTATACTTATTTGATTGAGATGATTTAACTATCAAAATTTTTGTTTAGATGTCTAGTTTCTAGAAAAAAAAATATCAGAAAAATACAAACACATCAATATCAAGCCTAAAAATACTAAAACCGACCCCTATTTAGCAAACTTAATTCCCCTTTTTTGCATCTCTTTTTCTTCCCTTGTTCATGCTTCCAAATCCCATTTTAATTTTAACAAATTAAGCACAAATCAACACAAAATTATGCTAGATAAATGGTATTTTAGATTTTTATGTTTCTCAACCTAATTACTCAATAAAATCATGAAAAAGAGCTATAAAAATTGAGGAACTAACATTGTTTAACAAAAAAACTTGAAACCTTAGAGATTATTTTTGATTTTAATGGATGAGGGCCAAATTTTCCAAGAGAGAAGAAGAAAGAGGAGCTACGGGTAGAGAGAAAGAAGAAATGAAGAATTTAGAGTCTTTTTAAGCTTTTTAATGAGATATTTTATTGGCCATTATCAATTTAGTCCTTCAACTTCTCAAAATATTCCAATCAAATCTTTATCTAATCAATTTAGTCCATCTTTCCATAATATTTTCATTTTCAAACACTTAATATAAAAGTCCAAATTTATCCTTAATATTTTTTTTTACCAATTTACCCTTTATAAATCTCTAAATTTTTAGTTTCGTACAATTGTAAAAATTGCAAATGTTACAACACTAATACCAATGTCGTAGACATATTTGGATTCGACGTGTTATAGGTATGATTTTTACTTAGAAGTTATTGTTTGTATAGTCTAGTCATATGTATTAATGTTTGGCAGAGTAATTGTAAGGCGCACAATTGTCAGGACATATACTCTCACAGCCATCGGAACATATACCCACACAAACAGTCTTTGGTAGACTTGTTCCATCACCGCATGAACAAATAGACAACATTACGATGATGATTTCCAAAGAGACGTGATGTCTTATTTTAAGGTGGTTACCTGCGAAAGAAGCTTAGACATAATGTTCAGGACCTTAGATATGATATAACACACTTTGGGAGTGAAATTAATAATTGTCTATGGCTTTTTATAAGTGGATGCAGGTGTATAGTTCTGGTCAACGCTACGATGATCCTCATTTGTCGCCTATTGGCTTAATACCTTAGGTAATCATAATTAATTTGTATGTTTGCATTGTTGTTGGCAAGTAAGGGTGCTTGAGGTCTTTGTGGTTGTTGTGGTTATTTGTGGTTCAGTTATACAACAAATTTGTATATGTATTTATGTTCTCATACTAACCATCTTTGTATTATTAATTACTTTATAATTTTCCAAACCCAATAGTATAAAACTTAAATCTTTAAAATTATTTTATAGTTTAAGTATATAAATTTTAGATTAAGTAAATAGATTTCAAATTATTTTAAGACTTGAATATTATTCAACTTTTGTACCAAAATATTAATAAAAATGCCAAAATTTTGGTAATTATATTAATATTTTATTTATAACATCATGAAACTCATAATATTATTCAAGAAAACATAGAGGACCATAATGAGACACTCACATTTGTTGATCAACCTATGAATTCTTTCTCATTTAAAAAATAGTAAATAGGTAATTATGAAAAGTAACTATCAATAATTTTATACAAACCAACCATTAAGTATGCCTTTAAAAATCAATTACTTCCTTTGAATTTGTACAATGAAATTTGATTAATCTCTCGTCAAAACTTTAAAGAGGAAATAAACAAATAGTTACATAATAAAGAAAAAAAAAACCCCTTAAATGTATTGGATCAAATTATTTTAAAAAACTCATTGATTTCAAATTTTTATTTTTATTTTTCTCTTCTATTATAGTTAATATAATTCTCAAACATCACACATGAATTAAATTTCATTATAATACCTTCCAAACAAAAAGAAAATCACCATCCTTAATTCTTCATCACTGTCATCATAATATATTAAATTAACAAAATATTAAAACCAATCTAAAATCATTAATCTATATAATAATTTCTAATAAATTAAGTATTCTTTAAAATAATTTTTAAGAATATCTTATAATCTATATAATAATTTAAATAAAATAGTTAATAATTAGTTGACTATAAATGACAACTATGATATAAATATAAAAAGGTCTTCCTTTGTAAATTAGATTATGGTGGAAAAATAATTTATCATACATGCAAGCCATTAATTTTCTAAAGATTTTGACAGAGTTTTCCCTTGTAAATTGGACTTTTCTGCACAATTTATGACCTGTAGCACTTCAAAAAATATTTTCATCTACAACAACTCTGTTCCACAAATAGTATACAATGGTTAAATCATAAAAACGTGTGTTTACAACTATACACAAGTTTAACAACTAATAAATTGTTTGCAGCTACAAAAACTTTAGAGTTACACTGAAGTACAACAACAAATATATAGATGTTTATGTTAGTGTATGTCCTAAAAACCATTCGTATTTTTGGTTACAAGGCTTGTGAATGTTGTAATATTTATATAATATGTAAAAGAAAGAGTTTTTTATTCATATATTATGTTACTTCCTTTATTTATTCATGCTATATAATAAAGTATGCATATGAATTGTCGAGATAATTTATTTAATAGTTAAATAAAATTATCAAATTTGTTTGCTACAGAAGTGATATATATTGGGCATTAATATCACATAGAAGGCATACTAAATACCACCTATAATTATCATAAGATGGTATCAGTGAGGATGACAATAAGAGTCATGTCATATAAGCATTAGTATAAATTTATAGTTAGAGAACTATTTATCAAACTTGACCAAAAAATGATAAATCACATGATATGCATGCAGTCAATGATTTATTGAAAAAATTATATTAATGTGTGATGTGATCCTTTGATCTGAGACGTCAAAGTCGAATTTTATATGAACACGCATAGTTCATATAGAATATAAGTACAAGACTAATCATATCTTGTATGATAAAACGATTTGGTTATACGTGATTTATATAAGAATCTAAATGATAGTCAATATGGGATTTGTTGACTTGTTCAAAAGGATTGAGTGTTTCCTCTAACTCTATCCAAGTTCGAGTTCTTAAACGAATGTCGATAAATATTTGAAATCAAATCTTTGATCAAAGCAAAATAAATGCCACATGAAGAGTTCATGGGAGCAAGTTCATGACAAATTAATCGATGATTCGTAAAATATCAAATTTAGGGTTTTGACATTTCATGAACACTAATGTAATTAGGATTAGACAACAGAATGATTTTACCCACACGGTATGTACAATCCAAGCAAGATTTGATGAAGAATTATTTCATTGTGGATTAGGGATTATGGCGTATTGCTAGATTCCTACTATAGTCGTTGGGTTTAAAATTTTTTGGCTATGACTCACGGCTAATTCATTTTGAACCTTCATGGTCACACCAATGTTCTTAAACATTTGAAAGCTATATGTGAGAGATAAAATTATTCGTAGAAGGCTAGCATCTTTGGGAATAATTTAATAGGCCAAAAAATTAAATATATATGTATATATAAGTGTTATATATGTGCGTATTTATAATTCTTTAATTAGTTAAAAAATTATGACAATTACATAAATATGTAATTTAAAGTAAATTACATATACTTAATTATTATTTTGATAATTATCCATGAACCAATTCCATAAAAGAGTATTATGGTAACACCATAATAATTAATTAAATAAAATATTTGTTTATTAATTATTATAATTTAAATGAATGGATAATTATAACAAAATTTGGCCAATAACTAGCTAGCACTTGTTTTAGTTTTGGCAATGTATGAAAAAGTAAAAATGAAAGGTTTTAATTTAATCCATGTGATGGAAAAGGCAAAATATATATATTATCATTTTAAAAGTTAAAGTGGTGCATTTTCTTTATTTTTGCCGAGAAAGAGATTTGTAATTGAAAAAAATTGGTTTGCTTTTCTTCTTGGCCGAGAAAGGGAAAAACAATAGAGAAAAATGAGATTTTTCTTTCAAAATTTTTCATAGAAGAAAATGGTTTTCTTCAAACTTCCAAGGGTTTTTGAAGGTGAAGATTGAGAGGTTACATGTGTTTATAACTAAGTTTCATCAACTTAAAGCTTGGAAAAGGTAAAAAATTTAAAAACCTTACATTTATACATAAATGTTTATATATGAAATAAAACTTAAATTAATGCATGTTTTAGGCTATAGAATCCAACAAATGACATCATAGCATGTTAGGATAATTTCTATGGTGTTGATTTGCTTGTGTATAGCTTGAATTAATTGTTGGAAACCATGATTCAAATATAGCATATTAGGGTTTATGAAAAATTTTGTTTTCCTATTATGTCTAATATGTTTAAATGCTTCAAAATTGGATTTTGTTGACATAGTTGGAATTTATTTGTTATGGTTTCATGTTCTAATTTGATTAGAATTAATGGAAATAGGATTTTGTCATTTTGATAATTAATTTAAATGCGATGTAAAATTGATTATCAAATTGGTATGTAATTAGTGAAACCATGATGAAAATTGGATCAAAAGTGTTTGGATCCATGTGTTATTGATTTGGTCATAATGTAAATTAAGGTGAAAAGTGTGTTTTATCTTGAGTTCGCATGATTAAATTGATGGGATTAATTTTATCATGATGGAAAATGGTGACAAAATTGTTTTGTTCCAATAATAGATTATATGGCCATATTCAATTGGTTATGGAAAATTAGTT
>JAXCLQ010071223.1:9007-33063 GCA_035584115.1 Cedrela odorata
TGTGTGTGTGTGTGTGTGTAATTTTGGTAATCTTAAAATTATAATGTGCATTCTTGGCCAACATACATGTTGTCATAGGGCTCTTTTTTTTTTTCTATGCGGTCAATCTCGCAATGCGTCAAGAAATTCTTGATTGGCAATCATTTTTTTGTATAAATTTTCTACACAAGCCACACAATACAAGCACAAGGAAAGTAATGTAATAACAAACAAGTCAACACAACCACAATACAAAGCAATATAATTACAAAGGTCTCTTGCCCTTAATCTTTTCATTAAACAGTTAAAAAGGAACACAAAGACTACTCACAATACTCTTATAAATGCATTCTCAAAATTCTAGACTTTCTCTCTCTATAACTTTTTCTCTCTAGAACGAGTACCACACCATACTCTCTTTAGACTCATTTAAATGTTGGCAACACACTACCAAGCACTCAATTTATAGTTTGAAGTCAACACCCCTAACTTCCTAGACACATCAAAGTTTGTCGCCTAGTCAAACTCTTATTTTGTGCATCACTAAGATACTTTGCCAACTGTAACTTGTATATCCATGCTTGCATTGCTTGGCTAAAACATTGAGTCTGTCCATGACTCATCTTGTTAGCATAAGTGACGCACAACAACTCTAAGTCCGTGACAAACCTTCCCCACTTGAAGATCCTAATGTCTTCGTTGAATTGGCAAGGTAGTAATTTACTTGCTTCTCAAACTGCCACAATATGATGTCTCGCTCTCAGCTTACATCCGCTGCACTTCCCCCTTTCTATTGAACTAAGTAGTCCATTCTTTGGTTCTTCTTGTTTTGTCCCATAGTTCAATGATTAAGAATCTTCTCGACCTCTTTATAAAATTGCTTCCGAATTACTGGAGGAGCTCGCTTAGTTAATTGCCGCTCAACATCAACTAAGTCTTTATAAAAGGGCTTCAAGTAACTTACATGCACTGTTGGATGAATTTTTAACCTCTCCGACAACTTTAGTTTGTAAGTAACCTTACCCACTCTCTTCACTACTTCGAAGGGTCCATCATACTTTGGCACCAATCCCCTATGATTGGTTTTGCTACTTATCTTCTTCTAAATCTGCGGAGTAAGTTTCAACAACACCATATCCCCCTCGCTAAACTCTAAGTCTCTTCTCTTCGCATTAGCATACTTCTTCATTCGACAAGATGCCTTGGCTAGACTTTCAGAGGCTAACTCAATCAACTCTTGTTTATCTCGTGCAAGCTTGTATGCCGCTGGACACTTCACCTCAGTGTTCTATTTGGCCACTTCTTGTAGGGTACGAGGTTGCTGTCCCATCACCAATTCCGCTGGACTCATCTTTGTGGAAGATGACTTATGTATGTTGTAGCAAAACTAGGATGAATCAAGTAAATATACCCAATTTTTCTGACTGGCCATCACATAATGCTACAAGTATTCTTCAAGTAATGCATTCACCTTATCAGTCTGATCATTTGTCTAAGGATGATTTGCTGTAGAGAACTTAAATTCTGTGCTCATAAGATTAAAAAGTGAAGTCCAAAATCTACCTATGAACTTTGCATCTCTATTGGTCACAATATCTTTTGGCACCTCAAAATACTTTACCACTTACTTGAGAATCAACTTTACTGACTTTTCTGCTGAACATGCATGAGGTGCAGGTATAAAAATGGCATACGTGGAGAAACAGTCAACCACTACCAATATTAACTTATACTCATCTGCTGCTTAGGCATTCCCGATATGAAATCCATTGAAATCTATTGTCACGGTCTCGCTGGTATTGGCAATGGTTAAAAAGTCTCGCTGGTCTTCTTCTCTTAGTCTTGTCTAGTTGACACACTAAACATGTCTTAACATATATCCTTATGTCTTTTTCTATCTTGGGCTAATAATATAACCTTTTGAGCAAAGTCATCATCTGCTCAACCCTTGGATGTCTTGCCTATTTTGTATCATGTATCTCTCGTAACAATACTTTGTGAAGTCCTCACCACTAAGAACATACACCCTTTCTCCTCGAGCATAAATCAACTTATTTTTAAGCCAATATCGCCACACACTACCCTTCTTGATTTCATCTCGCAACTGCTGGTATGCATTGTCATTCTCTACATGCTGCCTCACACGGTCAATGAAATTCAATGTTGTGGTCGAAAGTGCGACCACATAGCCTAACACTTCTTTTTGGCTTAGTGAGTTTGCCACTGAGTTTTGTTTACCTGCCTTGTGTACCCATACGAAATCAAACTCTGCAATGAACTTTTGTCATCTTACTTGTTTGGGCGACAACTTCTTCTGAGTTTTGAAGTAAGTGTTGGCTACATTATCCGTTATGACTGTGAAGCGCATTCCCAACAAGTAATGCCTCCATGTTGTCAAGTAATGTATCACCTCCATCATTTTTTTCTCGTGGGTTGAGTACCTTTGTTCTGCATCTTTTAACTTTCGACTTTTGAAAGTTATGGGATGCCCATCTTGAACTAACACGCCGCCAATGGCCCTGTTTGATACATCCGTCCATAATTCAAATGGCTTATCAAAGTCAGGAAGCTTGAGTATCGATTCAGAAGCCACTGCCCCTTTGATCTCATCAAATGCTTGTTGGCATGTTTCCGTCCATTTCCACTGTTTCTCCTTCTTCAGCAAGTCTGTAAGCGTGCTCATTATTTTTGAGTAGCCCTCAATGAACTTTTTGTAGTAGTTTGCAAATCCAAGGAATGATCTTAGTTCTAGAACTCTTGTTGGTACAAGTCAATCGAAGATTGCCTCCATTTTTCTCTCATCCATGCGAATTTTTTCGTGACTCACCCAATGCCCTAAGAATAGTACTTCTTGCCAACAAAACCCGTGCTTCTCCTTCTTTACATAAAGGTTGTGTTCCCTCAACTTGGCGAACACTTGCCTTAGATGCTTAAGATGTTCTTTGAAGGTCTCACTCTTTATCACGATATCGTCAAGATATACCACCACAAATTGATCAAAGAACTCATATAGCACATCATTCATTAGGTTGCAAAAGGTTGTTGGCGTGTTGGTCAATTCGAATGGCATCACCAAAAACTCATATAATCCATAACGAGTTATGCACGCTGTCTTGGATTCATCTCCTTTCGCAATCCTAACTTGCCAATATCCTGACTGCAAGCTCACTTCATGAAGTAAGAAGCTCTTCCCAACCAATCAAACAAATTTCCTATATTAGGGACAGGATATTTGTTCTTAACCGTCACTTTGTTGAGTGCCCGATAGTTTACACACATCCGCATTAAACCGTCTTTCTTCTTTTGAAATGGCACCGGCACCTCATAAGATGCTTTTGAAGGTTAAATGTACCTCGCATCCAAAAACTCATCTAGTTGCCTTTGCAACTCCGCTAACTCAATTGGCGTCATTCTATAAGGAACCTGAGCAGCTGGTGTCGCCCCTGATTCCAACTCAATATGATGATCCACAGCACGACATGGGGGTAACTCTTTGGGCAACTTTGGTGGCATCACATCAGCAAATTCATCTAACACAGCCCCATACTCATTAACCATCTCCTCGACTGGATCTAGCTTGATCTTAACAAGTGCCGCTATATAAGACATCTTCCTTTACTTCAATCCATTATTGAATTGTATGGCACTTTGAAGTGATGGTCCCGCTTTGCCATTTTCCAAGAACTCGCACCGCACAAATTCTGGTGTTTTGCCCATAATAAGAAGAATCCTTATGTGTGGCATCACATATATCATTGCTCCCACAAAAAATTCTAAGCCAATAATGACTTTGAAGTTTTCAAGTGGAAAGATAAAAAATCTCACTTTCTCCTCTCATTGACATATGCCATCACGTACATAACCCTCGGTAAAACTCATCAATCTACAACGCATTGCATATTTATTGCTGCAACGGGTTTAACTTTGGCACACTAGTTTCGGCCTCATGTTGTGCCTCTTGTCCGGATGTTACATTTAGCTTGGCTTGTTTTGGGCATTCTTTTGCCCTATGGGATCTACCACATATAAAACACCCTAATTTCCATTGCTTTTGTGACTTGGCTTGGCTTGATTCTCCTTCCTCCTTTTGGCCCTCACACTTGGAGTTCTTAGCCTTTTTCTTGTTCTTAGTCTTTTTCTTCTTCTTGCCACATTGGTTTTTTTTTATTCATTTCGAGGCCCGAGCTTGTAGTCGATTAGCCCATCAACTGCTGCAAGTGTCAAAGGTAAATCTCTAACACCTTGCTTTCGTAGCTCGGTTTGCGCCCAATTTCGCAAACCTGAAATAAAATTGAAGAGCTTGTCGTCCTCTAACATATTGCAAATATCTAGCATCAATGAGCTAAATTCTTTCACATAATCCCGCATAGTGTACTTCAATCTCTTCAACTTTTCCCTAGTAAGCCACACAGCATTACTTGGTACGAATTGAGCCTTCAATTCCCTCTTCAACACCTCCCATGTCTGGATGGGTGATCTTTGCTCCTTAATATCCTCACTTAGCCTTGTACTCTACCATAGCTTAGCATCACCAGTGAGGTACATGCAAGTTATGTCTACTTGTTTCGATTCTGGAATATGGGCTGCCCTGAAATACTACTCCATGTCCCACAAGAAGTTCTCCAACTTCTTTACCTTTCATGCCCCAACAAATCCTTTTGGCTCTAGTACTTTCACTTTCGAAAGAACCGTTTCGGCTTGTTGAGGCATGTTGTCTAAAGCCCTCCTAATCACCACCACTTCAGCATTAAGATCCATTACTTGCCCCCTCAAAGCATTATTCGTAGTAATCAAGTCTTTGCCCGTAGTGCCTATCCACTCTTGACAATCTTTCTCAAGATTCTCATAAAGCTCTTTTACATCCACTCCACTTTTGGCAATCTTTCTCAAGATTCTCATAAAGCTCTTTTACATCCACTATCTTACCCCTCAATACCGCCATCTTTGAGGCTACTGTTTACATCTCTAAGGCCATGGCTCCTATCCAATTAGTCAATGTTGGTGTATCGGGTGCAAACGCCCCAATAGCTCTCTCCACACGATCTAACCAGTCTTTGATAGTATCTCCAACCTTGTGTGTGTTGTTTGTCGCTAGTAAGCACAGCTCTCCCCCAAACCGTGCTTTTCAGCCTAAAACAGCTTTGATACCAACTGTCACAAGGCTCTTTTTTTCTTCTATGCAGCCAACCCCACAATGCTTTAAGACACCCTTGATTAGCACTTACTTTTCCGTACAAATTTTCTGCATAAGCCACATAATGCAAGCACAAGCAAAGCAACACAATAACAAAATAAGCCAACACAACCACAACATAAAGCAATATAATTACGAAGGTCTCTTACCCTCAACCTTTTTATTAATCACTTAAAAAGGAATACAAAGACCAATCATAACACTCTTGTGAATACTTTCTCAAAATTTTAGATTTTCTCTCTCTAGAACTCTCTCTCTAGAACTTTCTCTATGTAGAACAAGTACCACACCATACTCTCTCTAAACTCTCTTAAATATTGGTAAAATACTGTCAAGCACTCAATTTATAGTTTGAAGTCAATATCTTTGGCTTCTAAGGGACATCGGAGTTTGTTGCCTAATCAACCTTTTATTTTGTGATCACTAAAATACTTAGCTAACTCTAACTTATATACCTATACTAGTATTGTTTGGCTAAAATATTAAATTTATCCAAGACTTATTTTACTAGCATAAATAGCACACCACAACTCTAAATCCGTTACAGACGTCCACCCTCTAAAAATCAGTTTAGTTTAATAAGACACCTGCTAATAACTAATAAAATACGCGAGAGCCCACACACTGAAGTATGAATATTAGAAATGCCTAAGCATCTTAATTAATTATTACTAACCAAAAGGTGTTTAAACAGCAGAAGCAGAGGCAGAAAGACACAGCCATTAACAATAACAACTTTTTGGTCTCCTTGTGTACATACATACATACATACATACGCACACAACAGCAACAATATTTCTCATCATTTCCTTTTATATTTCTTTGCAAGACTCTTGGGTTTTCGATATCAAATCAAAAGACAAAATAATGTCGTGCAACGACGAGGCTGTAGAGGAGATTAACGGGGGTTCATTTGGAACGGTGAAGCAGAGGTTCAAGGATCGATCTCAGGTATTCTGAAGTTCGTGATTTTACTTGTTTTTCATTATCTTTTTTGTGTCTTTTAGGATCTGGGTATGATTTTTATTTTCTTTTTCAGAAAGTGGTTCAAACGAAGGAGATGGTTTCAAAAAAGGCGGTTCAGACTAAAGAGATTTTGTCCAAACAAGCCGTTAAGATCGCTAAACAAGCCGAGGAACATGAAAAATTCATTAACAAGGTTTGCTTTTGTCTTTTTTCTTTGCATATGATTTTACTTTTGAATGGAATTTGAATGTTACATATACTTGTTTTGTTACTTCACTTTTCTATTTTTCTTTATAGCATGTCCGATCGTATGGTGTTGGATTTGAACTTGTAATTTGATTTGTTTTTAATGATTTAGGTGACGCATCTTCTGGGGGTTCTTGGTTTTGGAGGATTTTGTTTCCTATTGGGAGCAAGTGAGTGGAACTGTTTCATTGATTTAATGCAATAGAGTTCTTGCTACTCTTGAGAATTTTATTTATTTGTTTCTTTCTTTCTTTATTTTCAATTCTCAGGGCCTCAAAACATTCCTTATGTATATTGTTTGTTCTATGTTACCTTTGTTCCTCTTCGGTGGATTTATTACCGATTCAAGAAATTGCATTACTATCTTCTGGTAAGTTCTAGCTTTTACTTATTGATTAATTATAGTACAAATTTGGTTTGGAAGCATGTACTTCTTTGTTTTTGGAGATAGATGAATACTATTGGAATCAAAATTATAATTATTAGAGGTTCAAGTTTCAAGGGTGCTGCAATGATGAATACACCTAAATGGGATGTGGATTGTGGTTGTTAGAAAACACATGTATGTGCTATCCTTGTGGGTGTAGAACATTTGATCTTGGATGCAGCTAATATAGCGGACCTGAAATGGTTTGAAGTTGGAACAAGACCTAATTGAGTTTTAACTCCATGCATTCCTGTAGGCATTGGATGATATATAAAAGGAAATTGTATTTGCTGTTAAAGTATGCTGAAAGTAGAAGTGGCCAGTTTTCCTATATTTAACATAATGTTCAATGCATATTACATCTGAAGCAAAATTAACATGCTGTTTTCTCTTAGTTAAGTTAAAGCCTGAAGAAATCATCTTTAATTCTGGCAGTGATTTTGTCAAATATGAGTGTGGTGCTTCCATGCAATCTATTGCATCCAAGGGACAGAGCATTTCTATTTTCATAATCTTAAGCATTTATTCACCATGCTTCCTTAATTGAAGTTTTTACCAAGTCATGTAAAGATGAGACACGAGAAAAGTAACATGGATGTTCTTGTGTGCCAGGATTTCTGCTATTATGCTAATACGATCTTCTTGGTCGACCTTCTTCTGTATGCAAAAAATGAAAAGCTTTTCATGGTTTGCTTCTCATTTGCAGAGGTAAGCTAAGTTTCTATCTTGGCTCTTCCCTATCTTTCTGGTGATAAACAGTTCACCATTTTCACTTTTTACATCTTATGCATGCTGCTGTAGGGGCCATTAGCATGGGCATTGATTGTTTGGCGTTGTAGCTTGGTTTTCAATTCTGTTGACAAAATTGTTAGTGTCCTGATACATCTTTTGCCCGGTGAGTTGGACCTTTTTCTTTCTCTTTCAAAGTGACTTTAAAGTATGTAACAATTTTTTTTTCCTGAAAGAGAATAAGTAAAGGGTTTTCAGCTAAAATTTGTTGAGAGTTGCCTATAGCATTGAATTTTCCATGTGTCAAACGTATGATATGTTGTATGCACTAGATAAAAATAACTATAACTATAACAGTACGAATTTACAATTGGTACCTAAGTTAATATATTTATATGTGATACACATCTGATCTTTTATTCATTTGTAGAACAGAGTTTTGCATAGCTGCCATTTTAGTTAATTAGCTCTTATTTATAGAAAATTTACTATTTACTTTTCCAAGTAGATCAACATCAGGCTTGGCTATCTTAAATAGAGTATTTTTTAGTTTGTATTGATAATGTGCAATGTGAATTCTCATTAATTTGACAACTTAGTTTCAAATTTCTATTTACATAGTTTCAAATTTCTAATAAATAGTTTTCTTCTCAGGGTTAGTCTTTTTCACCATTCGTTGGTGGAATCCAGAAACCTTTGCTGCCATGCATCCTGTGGGAATGTCAAGAAGAGCTTCATGGCCTTATGTGGAAGGCAAATCCTACCTTTTGACTTGGCTGTTTCTGGTTCCCTTAGGTGCTTACACCCTTTGGCAGGTTCTTTATTTTCTCATTGTCAATGTACTACGTCGACAAAGGCTGTTAAGGGATCCTGAAGTTATGACCTCTTACAGGTTAATTCCTCTCTTATGAACTTTTCTTTGATAGTACATTAGATCTGATCTTTTTCATAGATACAGCTCTATTCATAAGGAGTTTTTGGTTTAAACCTGTATGCCTGATTTTGTTTCATTCTAATATTGACTTCTTGGTTTGATAGGGAGCTCTCCAAAAAGGCACAGAAAGCTAACAATATTTGGTGGCGTTTAAGTGGTTTGCTTGGGGATCAAAATCGCATGTTTATGTACATTGCACTTCAAGGCATTTTTACTGTGGCAACCATGGCACTGACTGTCCCCATCTTTTTGTCGTATGAATTGCATGTGATTTTTCAAATCCTCAAGGTTTCGGCAGCTGTATGGAATGGAGGAAGCTTTCTGCTAGATGTAATGCCTAGGCAAGTGATTCTGAAAGAGAAGAAAAAAGAAGAGATACAGCCAGCACAAACTCCACAGGATGAACCGTTGGTTGAGATGGAAACCAATAATTCTGCTGAGCCTCAAAGTCCACAATATGACCCCTTGGTTGTGATGGAAACCAATAATTCTGCTGAGGCAAGTTAGTCCTAACTGTTGTGCACTAATAGCTGCAATAGATTTGTCATACTTAGCAGGTTTTTCCTTTTATTCTTTAGTTGGGGGGTCGAAGGGTAGGGTGGGTGGGTTTTTACATTCCAGAAATGCGCTGCTTCAGCAGATGTTTTTGTTATGAAAAGCAATGACAATAATGGTGTGTTACATGTATGTTGTCCTGTCCTGTCAGCCATTTTGATTTGGGACGTGTGATTTGAGTTTGTATATTACTTAGTTGTATGGTCGCAAGTCACAATGAAACTCATACTTTTGAATGCTAAATTCTATGGAAGTGCATCGCCATTGCACTTCAATTGTAGAACTGCCAGAGTATGAATGAGGGATAATTGACCGCGGCTGAGGCTGACATAAGGGTCCGTTTTGAGTACTAGAAATTAAGCGCTTGTATTACGTAATGTTTGTGGAATTAACTTTTTTCGTACTTTTTCTTTTAAAAAATTTATTAAAATGCTATTGAAAATTTCTTAACCGAAAGAAGTGGCTCGTAATGATGACTTGGCTGATCTGTTTGGTTTTCATAATAATTCACCAGGGCTATACTGGGAGAAAATCAAATTTTACATCACCACTAATACAAATTGCTTCCTCGTACGGCAAATTATAGCCTATAAAATATTGCTATTGTCATTTACACCCAAAAATTAGGGGGAAAACCCACTATAAAACCGTGAAAACCCCCTCACAAACAACAATATGAAAAAAGCCTGACCAAAAATACAAATCAAAAAATGACCAAAAATAAAAATAAAAAAGAAAGCTGCACCAGGCAAGGTCAGAAATTCCCCAACGCCAATGCCTGTTTCTATAACTGCACTTTATCACACCGAGTGATATGGCTTCTAGCAAACGCCCCTCGTGTTTAGATAACCAGAGGGAAAGAATGAATTGACCCAGTTGTCAATGATTGTAGCATGGGACGACTAAGATTTGAGAATTCCTTATACACAAGAATGGTGACAGACAGACAATGAGATTATATGCAGACAGACAATGAGATTATATGCACAGGTGTGCAGCGTATGCTGGTGACACAATGAAGAGGAGATTCAATATTTGAGTCCATGATTGTGAATATCATCACTCTGAGCGAGGAAGTAAGAACCCAAAACCAGAGTTCTCGCGAATTAATGGTGGAGGTTCCACATCAGCTATGTCTACTTGTTTCAACGACTTGGAGATGTCATCAACCGTAAATGGGATGCTGCATTGATGTTTAATTTGTAAACAAGATAGATACAGATTATGTAGAGGATGAAGATAGAATGACATTAAGTACAATTAGATGTGGAAGGTATTTGAAAATACTACCTCGAGTCGTCATCTAACAGAAAAGAACTGCTGACAGCATTGTTCGAGTCCTCAGTCATAAGGACTCTCATACTCGAAATCACCTGCATTAGAAGGCATTAAGAATTATATTTGCACTTACGCAGAGCAGGATTCACAAAACACCAAAAATAACAATGCAAATATAGAAGCTTTAACATTATTTACAGACACCAGCCTTAGAATAATCATTTGTTGGTGCTGATTTAAGTTTCTTACATCTGAAGATACACTATGTGTGCCGTATTTATCATCCCAGTACATTGTACTGATCCTGTATAACTGCTGTATGCTAAGCACCTGAGGGAACCACAAGAATATATGATATAGTGAAAAACATAAAATCTAACAGGAAAAGTCCAGTAGCTTGAACGAGAAAAGGCACTCACAGGGCAAAGTTCTTTTGTTATTTCATTCAAAGTCTTTTTGGGCTTTTGATGTATGACCTAAGTCATAAAGAAATGAAAGAGTGGTCAGCACATTATAGTGATAATTATAATAATCAGCTAGTGAATGTATAAAGATGTACAATTGAATCTTACTAGGAACCCTACAGCCTGCCTAATGTGCTTCAACTCATCCCAAGCAGAACCTGCATACTGCACAAGAATAGTTTAACGTAAGATGCAAAAAGACAATGCAGTAAACTTAAAGGCTACATATGATTGCTAGTGCTTACTTCCTCAGTTGCATCACAGCACCACTGTTCTAATTCCGCCAAACCGGCTTTTACGTACTCCCCATTACTGAATGAGCAACACTCACGCCGCAGTAGAAGACTGCAAAAGTTAAAAAGAGATATATGCCACATAATTTTCATGTTTAAGTGTTTACAAATAGACAGATCGACATACAACCAGGACAGGTGAAGAGAGTAAGAGTACCTATTGAATAGCTGAACATTGATGAATGAGAATATTTGAGTGAATACTTTACGGACTAAGAAGGGAGGCACCTATAAAACCAGAACATGAATGAGTGGCGCTATTCCCAGAGGTAAAGTCACAAATGTTAACATATTCTGTGAAACTCACAACTCACATAGTTAGCTTTCATCGTTTTCAAATAACTATTCAAGCTTTTCACAATACTTAGCCAATGAGCAATTAAAGCTTGTTGAGCAACGGCATTAGCTTGTGAGCGTCCTTTAACCAAACTTGCCCGTGAAGTCCTGGGTGCCTGCATCATACAAAGATGCTTAAAAAGAATGAAAGAATATTGCTTGTTATTCCAATTAAAAGGTACTCAAGCCATGGGAAAGCCACAAATGGAATGGGATGACCATATGTATATCAACAAACACATGGGTCATACATCAAAAAGTCTAGAATTTCAAGGAAGAGACAAGTCTAATAGCTGGGGGTTATTATTCCTCATTTTCTACCTTTTATCTGCATTGTTCAGACCCTCTACAAACGTGTCCAGTTTGAGTCTTCTGAAACAAGCTGTTATTTAATTCCGTGGTACCGACTATGCAATTACTGGTTTTCTTTCTTTCTAAATAGTCTTTTTGCGATGTTTGGACCCTCTACAAACAAGTGTAGTTTCATGTCTTCTTAAACAAGCTGTTAATCAAATACTATCAATTACAGGTTTTCATCCATCTAAATAGTCTTTTCGACAAACAGAGCAAGAAGTATCATGTACCAAAGAAAAATAAATAAATAAATAAAAGAGCCTCTTCAACCAAACCTGAATACATAATCCAAGCAAGGGAGAGATCTCTTTCTTTAGATTGTCTCTTATCATTCCATATATCTTTTCAAGGAAGGCAGTGAGCTGCTGCTTAAAGAGTAATGCTGGATACTTTGCCTCCACCTGTCGTAAGTCATCCAATCTACCAAGCCCTCGACTATTAAGAAATGAGAGTCCTGCACTTTGAGGAGAAGACCGCAGCCCCTAAAATTCCCATGAGGGAGAAGAAATAAGAAGATGAAGGATTAGGAAAAATGTAAAATACCAGGACAAGGTACTTGTAAGGGGGAAAACAGTTGCTTCTTACTTGAGACATCCTTCCGAAAAGAGAAGCTGATGATGCTCTACGCCGTTGTGGTGTTAAGCTAGCTGCACCACTAGCTTTGAGTGTGTGTTGGAGCAGTAGCAATAATGTAGATGAATTAGATAGCCAATACACTAATACATCATTATTATCCTGGACCTTCAATAAGGTGGATGTTGCTAAAATTAGTTGTATGCATACCAAGTTTCAGCACTCCTTTGCGCTGGCTTCAAATGCATGCATTTGAAATGTAGTTGAATAAAAAACTTTAAAGGCCAGAAGAAAGCTTTACCTCTATGGCTGAAGCTATTGTCTGGATGATACGGTCAAAAACAGTAGTTCTTTCTACTTCAAATGACCTCCATTGAAGAAGACACTTGTATACTACAGAAGCAGCAACTGGTTTGCCACCAGAGAATCCCAGGTTCTGTGATACACACTTGATCAGAAGGTCCTGGTTCTCCTGTACCAAAAAGGAAGGACGCATATGAACAAATTAGAACTACAAAATGAACCATCAGAGGAGTGCAAATTATACAACTAAAAGGGAATGCCAAATAAGATATATATCATAGCCAACATCATGGATGCAAATTGTCAGATGCGTTTCAGCCAACAAATAAATATATTGTTTCACGCATGCCATGGGCCACCGACCTGCTGCTTTTCGTTAAGAGATTTTTGAGGTTTTTCCTCGGATTCAGGCTCACGTGCATTTGATAAGGCAAGAGTCATGTCCTGCAGCACAGGGTAGAGAGTAAGCAATAGAAATCATAAAAAATTCCATTCTTCAGAACTTTGCCAAGTTGGATTCATAGAACTTCAGAAAACCAAATGCTCCCCTTACCGATGCAACCTTCATTTCTCCATTTTGAACATTTCCGTTCTCCGGAGTCCTCTGCAAGTTGATGAGCTGGAAATTTTATACTCTTGTATGTTATAATGCTAGGATTACCATGTCCTAGTATTCTGTTTATTACCTGAATAGCCATCGTCTTTGGTCGTGCAGACAATGACTTCCCGGTTGGTGACATTGTCAACGCCTGCTGACGAAGTACTTGATTCTCTGATTCTGAATTGGAAAGTTTCTCTTCTAGCCTGATTATAGAGAATAAACAAAAGTCAAAAATGTTTGATGATATAAAAGCAAACCAAGGGCCTCCATGTAGGTAAGAGATAAAAAGATATTTGTACTTCCAGAGACGGTCAAAGCAAAAATGGTGATAAACACGGAGCAAGGTATGTATTTGCAAGAATTATACAATATAGGTTCAACTGTTATCATTAGCATCCACAAACCTCTGCACAGATTCCTGAAGCTGATCCACTTTTCGCTCTGTATCTTCAAGTTTCTTAACCAGTTGTGCATTTCTGACCTCAGCATCTGAGCTGGCCTTTCTGGCCCCTTCTGCCATCTGTCTTTCTGATAGCAGCAAAGCCTATGCAATTATGAAAGTTCATAAGCCAGCTAATTCCACAAATACAACTTATAGGCCATGTGTCAATAGTTATTAATAAATCTTCTCATCATACAATGTCTGATATTTAAGAAACTAAGGAATGAATAGCCATTAAAGGTTGTTATCAACTATATTATTTTAATTTCTAGTAATATTCCAAGCAAAATAAAGATATAGATAGAAACTTAAATACGTATAAAAAGTATCAGCTCATTAGATTAAAACATAGTTAAACTCCGGATGCATATAAAAGCTACCACATATTTGTACGTTAATGATTATCCATACTACTAGATATGCCAATAACTAAAGCCAAGATGACAATAGAATGCATGAAGTGAGAAACCAACAAAAATATGCTGATAGTAATCCACACGGAATTTTTGGAAGAAAAAAAATACATAAATTTATTCAAGAGAGATTTCTGCAAAAATAATTAAATGTTTTTGGATGCATCACACAATCAGAGTCAAGTGCTAGTAATATAATGCAAAATGTAATTACACTGGTTTGAAAAATAAAAGTTGCAGGCAGCAGCAGGGAAACATGATTGCTGAATGAAGCAGCTATTAAATTTTAGTTGTTTAGGTTAAATTTCTGTCACTTGAAACCATAGGCGGGGAAGGTATACATCAACGCTAGAGCATAATATTATCTTTAGGGCCTTACGTATAAGCTTAAGCTTTTAGATTAAGTTGTGACTTACTAATGTACAAGAGTAAGTTTTGACCAAGAATTTTTGCGCACTAATCCCCAGCGTGGTTGAATTTGTATTTCTATTAGCATTCGCATATGTAAATGGCATTCAATTGTGTTCAGACTTAGTCCATATGACGAGCCCTTTGTTAAATTTTGGTCTTGAACATGGGCGTTCTGTGGAGCTTAACACTACTGTTTAAACCCTTACCTAAAAGCTAGAACTTTTATATCACGTAGTAACTTAACAATCAATATCATCCATGTTAGAGTGCACACCTTCAAGCTCTCCACCTCAGCTGTTAATGACTCAATCTTTTCCGTGTCTTGAACTATAACAGGAGTTTCTTTAATGATTGGAGGTGCATCTTCAATAGCTTTCCTAGCCATGTCTCGTTCTTTCAGGACCCTGGAATTTGCTTCTTCAACTTGAAGTTGCATTGCATGCAAAACATCCTGTAACTTGGCAATTTCTTGGGCCTTTTCCTCTTCTAAATTAGTCTGTAATGCGAATTAAAATAAAATCAGATAATGTATAATTATACCATACTGCAGTTTGACATCACAATATACCAGATTTAATATATTTAATGAAATAAAAATAAAATTACCCTCAGTTGTTTCTCGAACTGCAATCTCCATGTTAGTTCTTCCACGCGCTTTTCTAGTTTGTCTTTGGCTTCTTTAAGGGCACCAGTTTCTCTTGCAGCCTAAGTGAATTACAGAAATGGTTACCACACCCGACTTCATTTCTATTATACATAAAAGCAAGAAGATTACAAAAGATCACTAAAACAAAAACACAAGGAGAGTCATCCAACCATTTTGAGCTTTCTAAGCTCTCTTCGAGCAACCCTTTGCCTCCAACCACACTGGGCAAATAGTGCAGCCTTCTTAAGACTCTTATAATAAGAATACGCTATGTGGCGACGCAGAAAAGCCTGAAAGTGACCGACAAAGATCATCACTAAGTAACCATGTCTGAGGAAAAGAATTTATTATGAATTAGTTGCTCCCAGTGCACCATAGCAACTAAAATTGCAACTTGCATCTAAAGATGAAATGGCTTCGGTTTCTAAACTCCAAGACAATAAAATCAGAAGTGGAGGGGTAACAAGACCTCGATGATAATTGCAGCCTTCGTTTGCTTTCTGAATCTAAATTCATTGCGAGCAACCATCGCCCTTAACCCCGTCTGCAATGTGATCGCAGATGACCTCACCGTTAAGTAGGATGTCCTGGCACTGTATCCACGGAAATTCTTCTGAATCTTCACAGCAGCTGCTTCCCGACGCAACTGCTCATACAGTTTGCAGGCCAATATACCTAGTCACAATGGGAGATAAAAGAAAAGGGTTACCATCCATATCCCATATTGGTGGGCCAAATGACACAATTTCGTTTTATGTCATAATGGGACATAACTAATTTGTAACAACATCACTCTGCTTCTGTTCTATTTAAATAATATTATGGTGGAAACATCATAAGACATACAATTTATGATTGGAATAATAACGGTATGGCTTTTTATTCAAATCAAAGATGATTAATCGTATAAAAAAAACAACAAATTACCAAGCATAGTTTGACAAGTTAAACAGTTACCTCGCCAATAAGATTGCAACACAATAGCAGCTTTGCGCAGTGCAATGAACTCCTTCCGTGCAATATAGGTACGAATCTGCATTTGGATGATTCTGGCTGCATTGCCTAGCACCTCTGCTCTTCTTGCATCCAGCTCAGCCATCTGGCCAGCTCTTAGGAACACTTTTGTCTTGCCTATCTGAAATGCCAATCATTTTGAACAGAGCATGTTACCAAAAAGTCAGACCCCAATGGTTAAATGCATAACAAAATATCAGCTTTCTATCAGAATGATTATGCAATGGTTCATGCCAGTTGAGTTTCCCATCAAAAATTCCAGTCAAACTGCTGAGCAAGGAACATCATAATTTTTTATGGGCCACTAAAAAGACAGCAAAATTTCCATCAACTACCCAACTTAAAAGAAGCCATTATTACTATCAACTAGAAAAGCTAAGCGTGAAAAATAGATTTTAAGTCACTCCCTGCAGCCCCCTTTCTGTCCCTGCAAGAATGCTTGCTGTGCACGCACGTTTGGCAGCACCAGTAAAGTGTAGCATAGGAAATCAGACACAAGTCAAGTCAAATGAATTAATCAGCATATAGCCAATTGTATCAACAGAATACTTAAATAAATCAAATGACCCTCAGCCTCAACACACTTTCACATTTATTCAGTCCAGCCTCCTAAGGCATGACTAAAACAGGAATAGGTTGTTCTACACATATGCCAGATGAGGTTTAGGCCTACCCTTCTCAAGCCTGCCCCATCAAGATGATACAAAGAGATGCTTAAGTTACCTGATAACCTTGCAATCCCATTTTATCCAGAATCTTTTGGCAAGCAACCTTCTCATCATAGCTGTGCAGGAAACAACATATGATGAAATAACAATCATGCGATACAGGAAGGAGGAAAGGAAAAAAAAATAATAAGAACTAAAATAGGAAGCGGACAAAAAGAAGAATACTCAGGTGACGCTACATTAATTTATATGATAGGCAACTAAATCGCCAATTGAAAACATAAATTTATATCAATTCCGGAAGTTATATAAACTCAAAAACAAAAGAAAACATAACTTACTTTCCTTCTAGAACTTCTGGAGCAAGAACACCAAAACGATGAAGAAACTCATAAAATTTTCGTCTTGTAGGATATCCAGCACAGCTGATCCTAATTGCCTCAAGAACACCCTAAAAGAGAAAGAAAGACAAATAAAAATTACTAAAATTTTAGAGTTCGTAAAACATGGAAGTTAATTTTTCCAAGTTAAATACTGCACAACAAACAAAGAATGCAGATAGACTACACTCACTCCACATCGTAATTGCTGAATTATGTTGGCATTCTCAAAAATTGCAGGCTTGAGGACATTGTTCGGCTTCACACATCTGATGTAGTGAGGTTCCGTTGAATTCAAAGTCTCCATTAGAGATTGAAGTTGTACCTACAGTTTTGAAAACATATTTCACTCATTAGAAGACATAAGTATCACCACAACTTGGTTAGACAAGGCCAATAGCAGCATATTAGTTAATTTACTCACACTTATAAATGCATTTACAGGATGAGCACTACCACACAACAAAATTTATGCACAATTATCCAGTTGAATTATAGAGAATCCAAAAATCTCAGAATTTAAGGTGTTCATCAATTTAAAGCAGGACCATGCGAGCTGAGCCGCTTTTACTCCCACAACATGACTAACTCTGGGAAATCAACTCAGTTCAGGATAATTAAATAGGTTTTTATCCCTTTTACTACCATACTACTCAACTTTTGAGGAATGAACTATCAGTCCACTGACATCAAAGTGCATTCTGCAGTGATATTGGAATAAAATTAACAATGTAGAAAAGAAAAAAGGGAAGAGTATGAATTAACACCCATTCAATTTTAGAGCTAAAACAACATGATGAAACAATCTTAAACTACTATCTCGCCAGGAGACTAACATACATCCACGTGCTATTGATATCAAGTGTGACTGAGACCCAAACAGGCCACAGTCACACTGTTCCCAACACAAATCCCCTACCCACAACCCCATTACCAAGCAGGCCACCCCAAACCAGAATAATACATATTTTATTGCAGTAAATAATGCCCTCAAACTCGGTCAATCATACAGCAAAGAGTGCATGTCTTGATAGAGTTGCAGTATTTCAGTATCATGCCATTGCCCATAGAATTTTGTCACTGAACATGTGACAATTGGAACAACTATTTGGATCTCAATCTTAGCAAAAAAAAACACCAAAAAATAATTAAATTTCAGCAAATAAAGGGAATTCAGGAGCCAAGTAAATCGTGCATACCTTAAAGCGCGATCCAATGGAAGAAAATTTAGATGATTTTGATGATTCCTCTAAAAGTCGAGGAAATAGACCTGCCACAAAAGGGCACTTTGAGGCCGTTAACAGATCCTGATGTTCTGCCACTACATAATCTTTGTTTTTGTCAAGGAATAGATCGGCCAGATAAGCTACCTGAAATTTAAAAATTCAAAGAACATATCAACAAATGCTACAGCACAGGGAAATGAAAAATAATAAAAAAAATATGTTACAGGCATAATAGGTTTACCTCCCCTGCATAGTGAGATATGGTAAAACCAGTACGAGACAGCTTAGGTTTAATAAACCGCTTGTTGTTTTTGAATGTCTGGTACAACTTTTGAGCAAATGTTTCATGAGTAGATTTAGGGAACATACTGTCAGAAGCAAGGAAATAAACATGAGGTAATCAAAAGAAAAATCATACACTAAGACACTAACAAAGTATACAGTTTTCTGTTATTCATTATTATATCAGTATATATCACATAGACGTACACATAATTTTTAAGACGCATAACAAAGAACACTAGTCAAGCTCCATAAAACATAAAAGGAAACGAATCAATGAAATTAAACAGCAGCTGCATACCAGGCTTCATCAAGAAGTGCTATGATTCCTCCAGGTTTCTGCAAAAGTTTTATAAGTCAGTCAGTCATAATTATCTGAATTGAAGCATCAGAATTGAAGATATTCGATCAAGCATACATTGTTCTTTAGTTATATATAAGAGATATAAATTAAAAACAACACAGAAAAGATAATATACCTTCTCAATCAAATCCAACACATCTTGGTTATCAACAAATTCTATGTAGCTCCAATTGATTTCTTCTTTTGTATATTCTTCCTGTTCCATCTTGAAGACATGCTACAAATAGAATTACCATACATCCAAATCAATAGACCAGAAATAGAATCCAGAATACAAGGGAAGATCTGTGCTAAAAGTTTACAAACCTGATTGAAATGTTGTTGCAGTTTTTCATTCGTAAAATTGATACAGAACTGCTCAAAACTATGAAGCATGGAAACCTGTCAGCTGCAGTGATAAACATATCATTGAAGATAAAATTTAAAGTTAATTTCTTACCTATTGAACTTGAAACTTTCAAACCCATATATATCAAGGACTCCAATTAATGTTTTTGAGTTTGGATCTTGCCCAATCGAAGAGTTAATTTTGTCCACAAGCCTATGAATGTCAAAGGAAACATATCACAAAAGACTCATTAAAAATTCAAATACAGAAGAATTATATGATCTAACACATGAATTAATTGGATCAAATTAAAATTTTACTTTTCTTTATTTGCATTTATGATTTAACCTTTTCTGGTAACTATGTTTAGCAAGAGGACACATAACACAAAATCCACAACACCAAGGAAGTTCCCCTACCAATCAAACAAGCGAGAATAAACGGTTTTAGCCAAGGCATCCCTGCTACCCATCGCAGCAACAGGATCGAGAGTTCTTGTAATAACCTCTTCTGGTGTTACCATCACGCGCCTTATCAGTGCATCTTCCAAACTCTTGGTATCACACCTGTAGTACAACATAGATTAATAAAAGGCAATTAAATCCAACAATTAATTGGAAGCCAATCAGGAAAATCATCCCACACAAAAAGAAGGAACATATAGATCATACTTGAGAAGTTCAGCTGTTGTGTTAAGATGGAACCTAGATTTCTCATCCTTGATGACAGAAGAGTCAACTTCCTCTCCCTTAGCAAATTCAATGTTTCCTAGATGCATAATTGCTGCTATAACCCTAAAAATTGCATCCTGAAAAAAATTATTCATCATAAGAAAATCTGAAAGTAACAGCAAGCACATTTTAATTCTTGATATTTACCGAAACACCAACCTGTTCTTCCTCACTGATTCCAACAATATCCATGGCCCTTCTGGTTGCAAGATATTCCTGGGAATCATCTACTCCATCCAGTGCATAGCAATTGGATTGATTTAAGTAATGGAATGATTTAGGGTCTCCTAACTTAAACTTTTCTCTAACCTGGAAATTTAGAGGGAAAAAAATCATATGACTTATACTATAAGATACGCAGTCCTAAATTTGCACATGGATTGACATGAAACTATATATATATATATATATATAAATCATCATTACCTCAGGCGGTGCTGCACAAAGAAGGTAAAAGCAATGATAATTTCTTTCAGGATCTGAAATTTGGCAGACACGAGACCTTTCAAGTAAATAAGTTCGTACAGCTGCCCCAGATATCCTCCCATTTTTGTCAAATTGGAGCTCAACAAATTTACCAAATCGACTACATTTAACAGCAAGATGGACAAAGGGAAAAACTAAAATAAGCCCATAGAGTATTAGAACTGGCACTTAACTTGACAAACCTCACAGTTAACACACACTCACCTTGAGTTGTTGTTTCTCACAGTTTTGGCATTGCCAAAAGCTTCAAGAACTGGATTTGACTGTAAGATTAATAATCAGAAACATCAGTTCTGACAAATGTTCCCACCCTCTCAAAATTAGAGGATATATAACAAAGACTGAAGGAAGTATGAATGAAAGACCGCTAAGCCAAAGAAAAGTAGCTTCATCTTACTTCCAGAACTTGTTGTTCAACTGTCCGTCCTTCTACTCCAGATCGACCACCAAGGTAAGCAAGATATCTCATGAGCATCTTTGTTGTCTCAGTCTTTCCAGCACCACTTTCTCCACTAACCAGAATTGAGTTGCTCTTTCCCTCGTTGATCATCGCCCTGTTAATATAAGTAATGAAATCAAAGAATGCAGACTAGAAAAACTGTGATGTCAAATGGAGATGGAATTTACCTATATGCAACATCTGCTACGGCGAAAACATGAGGACTCAGCTCTCCAAATTGAGCTCCTTTGTATTGTTCCATCATGTGAGTATCATACAAATGAGGTAATCTTTGAAATGGGTTTATAGCTATCAGAATATTTCCAGTGTATGTCTGTGAATTACATTCAAAAGTACTTCAGTGTGCAGGAATACAAAAAATACTCATTGTATATCTGCAAATTCCATGAATCAAATTCTACTGCAGTATGTGAAATTGTGAAAGAGAAAACTGAAAGAGTATCTTACATAGATTTCATTAAGTTCATATCTGGCAGCCAAGTTGTGCAGAACCCCAGGTTCGTGCAAATACGAAAGCTTTGTCATGTCATCTACACCTCCAGGAGGTGCTTCAGTGTCTTTTGGAAACACTTTTGAAATATTTGCAACAACCTGCCAGAGTTTTCCAGTAAGAGTGACTTGTAATAATAAAAATATTATGACAATACAGGTGATTAAGAAGAAAAGTTGAAAATTTGTTTAAGCATCGAACTTTCCCTTTGAAATGGCAATGAACTTGAGAAGCAAAATTCAAAGTAGATTTACAACTGAAAGTTACTGCCCCATGCCAATATTAGAATTTGTATATTACCATTTTCCCCTAAGACAAATAACTTATAATTGTAGAATTCAAATAAAGTGAATGTTGATCAAAGATGGGGATGAATTCAAAAGAAATTTCATTTATATCCTAAGTAGAAAAAAGTTATTGATAAATACAAAGAGATTCTGTTTGCATTCTACATGGAACAAAAGCTACTAAAAAGCTACACAACAGAATAAGCTAGGCTGATAGGATTAACTCACTGCTTTCCTATTTGTGGTTTGAACATGAACTTCTTCTCCACTGATTTTAAAAACTTCTCCATCAACCCATGCCAGCACTGGATCTTCGACCCATACATGGGAACCAACAATAATGTTAACTGGTGCAGCCTGCAAAAAGAAGAATGATTAATTGAAAAATATTTTGAGAGGATGCGAGTTTAAGAATGCTAGAAAACTTGAGATTACTCGACCAAATATACACACGAAATATATTCAATAGAAGCGTCAACTTCTTATTTCCAACTTATAATAGGTTCCTCAAAGAATAATGTTGTAATTAGCACCAACCCATGTTGAAAAGATTCAAGAGGTAGCACAGAATTATGAACACAAAAGGAAAGAAGATAAAACAAACTTAATAACACTTCTGTGGTAAATAAATTGTTCGAGAGGTTCCATAGAAATTTTAAAATAATAATTATGGCTTGAGTTTGTTTATAAGAACATGAATTCTCAATGATAGTCAGTTTAGAGGCATGACATGCATGTTAGTTAGCCAAGACAAGAGAAGTCAAAATTATTCAGTACTCTCCTAAGGCAATAAGAATCATACAGGAAAACTGAATGACATGGCAAATTTTTTGCAGGCATTACAAAACATGCTCAACCTCTATTTGATCCATTGACTTGAGAGTCAACCGCACAGCTATAGCCTTGTCTAAAGTTAGAAAATAATCAGAGAGAAAATACTACTACCATCTATGAACAATCTTATGAAACAAAAAATGTGAACTTAAATTTGTTACATTTGTTGTTATCTCATTAATTTTAAGATCAAACCAAAAGACCTAAGAACATAGGTTTCTGTAACTTTGTCATGAAGACATAAACCTTTCTTAAGTAAACAATTCCCAATCTAAAATGTTCAAATGACTGTTATTTTCTACTACAAATCATCTAATTCAAACACCATCAAATGAAAAAAAGTTAAAAATTATTGTGACTCGTCAACGGTAAGACATAATTCACATACTACAAAAATAATAACAGGATCCCTTAATCATCGATAACATGACTCAGCATCCAAGCGTGAATATCGCCGTTACAGAATCATTAAGTTTTCTCAACAATGTAATATAAAATATTCAAATAATTTACAAGTCTTTGCTTCCTAAGTTGTTCTTAAAAAAATTTTAAAAAAAAAAATCAACAATGCTCAACAACATGATCGATCATATCAGCATTTCTACTAAGATAAAACAATCATCAAAGTTCAATATTATATTCTAATTTAAGAAAACAAGTTAGAATACAAACAGCAACTAATAACCGATCAAGTTAAACAAATCAATCAGTCAAACAAATTGATCATCCAATCAATCAATCTCGAAAATTACCATGATGATTGCGTGTAGCGATCTTCTCCTCTAACTCATCGAAGAGAAATGAACAAGTTTAGAAAAGACGAACTCAGTGAGTCAGATCGGAGAGAACAAGAGTGTTTGGCTTTGAATTGTTTCAATGACAAATTTGAGAAGAAAATAATAACAAAAATAAAATAAAATAAAAAGCAGGCTGAAGTTTTTGGAACTGAAAAGAAAACAAAAGCGCTTTTTTTTTTTTTTTTTTTCGGTTACGAGAATGAACTTACAAAAGCTTTCAGTTTTGGTTTTGGTTTTGGCTGTGGTATATATGAAAAAGTAACGTTAAAGCTTTCCCTCTCCAAGTTCTCACTGGTCAGCTGGCTGGGGTCCAAACCAAAAGGAGGGAAAGAGTGAGAGAGAGGATTAGTTGGACATTCGTGGTCGCCACAAACACTTTTTTTTTTTTTTGTTTTTTTTTTTGGGCACTAAAACCGACATTGGACAGAGATTAAGGGAAAAATTATGTAATTATTTCGTTTTAGTTTTGTGTTTGGGCAGATTTTTGGTGTTATTCACGGGATCTGCCATACTCATTATTATTATTATTATTATTATTATTATTATTATTATTATTATTATTATT
>JAXCLQ010071223.1:33163-66306 GCA_035584115.1 Cedrela odorata
TGTTATTCACGGGATCTGCCATACTCATTATTATTATTATTATTATTATTATTATTATTATTATTATTATTATTATTTAGTGGAAAATTAAAAATGGAGGAATTATTATATAATGAATAATAATGTATTATCTATAATTAAAGTTGGTACGTCGTTGAATGAATAATTATTAATTAAGCATTACTTTACTAAAATTAATTAAATTAACCATATTATTTCATAACTGGCATAAGAGATTTCGGTTGGACGGTGGCATCTTTTTGCTGAAAATTTGACTATTAATCTACATAACTTGATAAAGGCAATTCTAAACATTCATACTTGCTCAATTTAATTAATTAATTAATTTTATAATAATATCAAATCAAAGATACTCTCAAGATATCTGATCCTTAATGAATATGAAATTTCAAGAATTTGGATGGTTCTTAATTCTTAGTTAGAAGGCGTTAGCTTTCTTTCTTACTGGTCCTTCTTGAGTACAAAGGAAGGCTAGTAATACTAAATATTTAATTGAAGCTTTATGACGGCACAAGAATTTGCTGGCGCGTATATATCTTAGCTAAATGTTTGGGAAAGAGATGTGTTATCGTGCAGCCACTGAAAACACTTTACTAGCATCTTTGCGGGGCCATGTCAAATTCGGAAACAAGATTTCAGATATCAGTCCAACGAGAACCGTCTGATGTACCTTGATTATGACCGGAGTCAAATTGACACTGAATGTGTCCACTTTCGTTGTTAATAGACTATTCAGATTATGACGCGTTTAAATACCGTCTATTACAACGTTCAGATTTGATATCAATGATTACACGTAAGACATTACATATATATAACGACGGCAGAGAATGTAAAAGGCTCGCCGCTCGCTGTATTTGTCAATGGTAGGCACAGACTTCGAATGACCAAAGCCACCGACCCCAGTCGCCACAAAGGACGAACTATACGTGTCATTGAGTTATTGGTTAAAATATGGGTTTCGATTTTAGTCGAGTTATAAGATTTGATGGGTTGTTATATATATACTTATTTAATGGTGGTGTTATCCTTTAGTGTCAGTTTAAAATACAATAAAATATTAGACCAACATGAATTTTACCTATTTATTAATTATATTAAAATTTTGAATACAAATCAACCCGTTTACTAATTGGAGGACCCACATAGACATATTAATTAATAAATAGATCATATTTTTATTATGACACAAATAAATGTGATTTGATTGTTTGACTTGTTTAAATACAATTAACATAATAAGTATCATTAGATACAAATTTGATTCCTTTAACTCTAATCTAAAATTTAACTTAATTTCAAAAATAAATAAAATCTACTTAAATATAATAATTAAAATTTATGTTCAATATTAACAAGAAATAAAAATTAAATCTATTTTAACTTACTTATAGAATATTAAAACTAAGTAAATTCATTTGTTTCTTTTAGAAGATTAATAATAATAATAATAATAATAATAATAATTAAAATTCAATTAGAATAATATTTTTAAAATTTTAACAATATAAGAATAATATTCAAAATTATTAATTAAAAATAATAATTAAAATTTATGTTCAATATTATTATTACCAAAAAGACATAAATATCAATAAAGATTGAAAAGATTTTTTGGAAAATTCATTTTAAAAAAATATTTTAAAAATTTTAACAATATAAGAATAATATTCAAATTTTAAATTGTTAAAAAATTTAAATTTAAATATAACATAATTATAAAATAAGTTATACCAATATTAATCGTATCATATTATCGACATTCAAAATTACATCTCCCGATTCGTTATCTTACATTCATTATAAGTACAAAAGGTTTATATATAATGCCACAGGGTCAATCTCTTTTTGCCATGAAATTTGAAAGCGCATGAAGCTGAAAAAAAAAATGAGAAAGAGAAGGCAAAAAACGACAAAAAGGAAAGATGATAAAATTGAAAGCAATACAATTAATCTTGGAAAATCATAGTAATCCCAAATATTATATATTATTAGGATTCCAATCAAATTAAAAAATCCATTCCCTTAATTACTGAAGTTAGGTACCCTTAGTTGCCAACCTCCCCATGAGCAGCACATGCCCTCCAATTCCTAATCCTTTCCACTTCCAATCCTCAACCATTCTAAACCAATATAATTAATAAAAGCACGTAATCATATTCATAAACCAACCAAAACCAGCTTCAGTTTCTTCTTCTTCTTCTCTTCTATGAATTTCTTTGGAGCCATAACAGCATCTTTGTTTTCAGTCTTCGTATCCCTCAGCATCATCTTATTTTACGCCGACCAAACCAGAGGCTGGTCGGCCCTCTATACGTTGTTAATAATCCCAGTTGTGGTGTTCGTGACGTTGATAATAGTGGGAGCTCGTGCCACCATGGTGATGTGGATCACGGTGTTGGTGCTCCTGGTCTTCGCCGGAAATCGACGACGAGTTCTAGTTCAACACGGAAGGAAGATTACCGCTGATGTTGCTATGTACTTGATCAAAGGTTGTGATTAGACAAACCTCTTTCCAGGTTTACTGATGCATGGCAATGCGTAATTCTTTACGGATGTGATTTAATTAATTACATCTTTTTTTTTTTTTCTGCTTTGTGGATTTCGGAGAAATATATGATTTACCTTATTAACAGAGTTGTAAGGTTTAGATCATCAGAATCCTTTTTCTTCATTCTCGTTGATACATGCAAGCAGCCCTCTAATTATTTTAGTATTACTCCGCTTAAACTGGGGGCCAACTTTGGATATTGAGGACCAAAATGCCAAAAACAAGTAAGGGAGACCAAATCCTATAACCTACAATTAGAAGCCTAAAATTACAAATTTATTTATAATATTATTTGTCTAATTCCTATATGGTAATGCCTAAAATTAAAAGGAGGAGATAGATAAAAAGAGTTTGTTACCTGGTGACAGAAGTGTGGAGATGTTAGGGTTAAAAGAAATTGAGAGATCAGATAAAGTTGAGATTTGGAGGAGGATATAGAGGATATAACAATTATTTAAAAAAAAAAAAAAAAAAACCGAGAGGAGGAAGATGGAGCAAATAAAGTTTTCTTAAAACAAAAAAAGAGAGAAGAGAAAGTTGAAATTTAGACAAACAAAAAGTGAAAGAAGAGATTGGATGAGATTTAATTTTTATTCAATTTTATTTAATTTTTTATATTTTTTTCTTATAATTATTTTTTAAGATTAAAAAAATAATTTTTTTTTCATAATTTGTCTGACTAGTTTTTTTTGGACTCAAGTAAACATGTCGTCAACTCAAAAAAAAAAAAAAAAAAAACTTGATTATCTATTGTTATAGACTACATCAATAGTTATTTTATTTTTATGCCCAAGTCAAAGTGAATTTAGGTAAGACAATCCTATTATATCATCATAGTAATATAGTTAATCATCCAAGTAGTGAAGAGAGAAAATAAAAAGTTAGTGAAAAATAAATAAAATCAATAACAATCCAATCACCCAATTATTATTTTATTTAACTTTTTTATTTTATTTTATTTAGTTTTTTACTAATCTATGATTTTTTGTTTTACTGATTAATTGGTCTCACCACATTACTAAATGATGCGATGAGATTATTCTATTTAAAACTCTTTAAATCTTGTTATTTGTGGTTCTTTAAATCTTGTTATTTGTGGTTAGATTGACCTGACATATGAGTTCCCATTGGTTTAAAATAAAATGCGTTGTGTCATAGCTAGTCAACTTTTGACAGTTATAGAAATTTTTTTAATCTTTACATTCCAAGAGTTGTATCACATTTCAATTACAAAGCTATGTATATAATGAGCATAGCTTTCCATCAGACCTCTCACCATTTGGTTTTATTGCTAAATGTTTGAAAAAATAATACGATAAGTTAACTCACAAAAATCACACAGTGTGAGATCCACGCAACCTTGATAGCACTCTTTTTTTTGACGTCTACTACTTCATTTAACATTTGTTAAGAAAAAATCTAGTGAGATAAAAATATAATTAAGAAAAATACAACTTTTTAATAAATCATAAATTAGTAAAAATAATATACAAACCATTAAAAAAAATTTCAATTTAATTATAATAATTATTAAAAGTAGCTTATGTAATATAAAAAAAATTAAAATAAATAGAAGAGACGATTTGGGAATGAGAACGAGAACGAAGGAACCATTACTCACGTGCTATTTAAAAAAAGAGAGAAGAGAAAGTTCAAATTTGGATGAGATAATGCTATTCTAAAAAAATTAGAGGAGATTAAAGTTATTAAAAAAAGAAATAAAAGAAGGCAAAGTTGAAATTTAGACAAACAAAATGTAAAAGAAGAGACAAGTAAATATTTAAATTTTTTAGAAATCATTCAATTTTTTTTATTATTTCTTACTCACAAACATATTTTGGAGATTGAAATATATATATATATATATATATATTTTGCTCCTTATAAACTTAAAGACTAATATTTTATCCAATGTAAAATATGCAACCTATAATAGGAGAATGGGCATTCCCAATGATACCTCAAGTTTGGACACTGGAAAGCTAGCAGGTTTGTTAGGCAAGTAACACTTAGCCTTAGGTCCGAACTAGCCTATTAAGATCTATCAACCTATCTCTCTCTCTCTCTCTCTCTCTCTCTCTCTATATATATATGTATATATATATGTAGCTAAAATCTAAATACAGTTAAATGTCTAATATAAAAGATTTGTATTTTTTTATTTGAAATCTGTAAGTATTAAATTATTTATTTTTTCAAATAAAAAAAATTAAAAATCAATATTTTTACATTTGTACCCTTTTTTTAAAGGTTAGATAAATTCTTAAGAATATATGAAACAAAATAATTTTCACTTATATAAAAAAAACTATGTTCATGTAAATTTTGTTAGTGGATGTTATATGAAAGATATATATATATATATATTAATTTGTAAGACAATTTTAATAAATCTAAATTAGAATAAAATAAAATATTAAAAAAATAATAATCATGCTAGTTTATAATATCATATATGTTAAGTTATGCAATTCTCCCTCAAAATAATAGTTCACAGTAAATAAATAAATAAAAACATCAAAATATTCAAGTCACTTTAAAATTATATAATCACAAAAAAAATTAGTGACATGTACAGATATATGGGTGGAGTTCCCTTAACTAAAATTTGTAACTTAAGACTAATATTTTTTATTTATGCAATCCAACAATAGACAAGAATGTTGAGTTGATAATATTAAATATTATTTGTTAACTTTTAATTTCAACCATTAAATTTACATGAATTAATAACAATTAGGTACTTATATTTTTTAGATGAAATTTAATAACAAATTTCAAACTTTTTAAATTTATCCAAAAAGTTAAAAAAAAATACTTTTTTTTCTTAAAATAAAAGTATCTTATCATTAAATTAAAAAAATTAACATACATGTCTAACTAAAATAGTTAGATTAAGCTAATTAAACATTAAAAAAAAATACAAAACAAACAACCCTTATAATTTAAGGGAGAACTATTTTACCAAAATATTAGCACCGTTAGTATTTCAAGAAAGTAATATGACAAACAACTATTAGAATAGTGTTAGGGATACATACAAAATTTTTCATATAAATTGACGTGTAAAGTTACATTATCGCTACATGTCTTATATAATTTATTTATTTTTTACTCCTATGAAATTTCATATACTTCCCTGAAAATATAAGACATTGTGCCATTATAAGTAACAAATATCTCATATGTGATCGGGTTTTCTGAGGATCATATAAATATCCTGCATCAATATAACCAACAAGACTAGGATTTTTTGTTAGTTCTGCAAAATTAAATAATCCCAAACTAATTGTTCCACAGAGGTATCAAAAAATATGTTTGACACAGTTATAGTGGTGGTTAGTAAGTTCAGAATTGAACCTTTCCAAAAGATTTACAAAGAATGCAATGTTTGTCCTGGTGTATTGTCCGAAATATAATAAAGCACCAATTTTATTTAGATACGATACTTCAAGACCAAGTATATATTTATTCTCATCTTTTGGACGAAATAGATCTTTTCGAAAGATTAAGTGATGAGACCACTATTGAAGTACTTAATGGAAATACTTTATCGACATGAAAACATTTTAAAATTTTTCTGTATAATTTTATTGATGGATAAAGATTTCATTGGAACTTTGGTCGATTTGTGTTCCAAGATAAGTTTTAGTCTTTCATAATTCTTTCATTTCAAATGTCCTTTGTAGTATTTTGAATCTCTGTAAGAGTACCGATTACATTTATATCATCTACACATACTACTATTATGGTAAAGCTATAAAATGATTTTTTTAGGAATTTTAGGTTGGCTCATTCCATGTTTAAAATATTATGGGTTAGATTGAATCTTCTAAAAGAGCTAGATCAAATTAAAGGAGCAAAAACCAAAAATCAAGAAGACAAAAGCTTGTGGCCAAGTTTGTGCCCAATTATGGCTCGAGCGGCCAAAGCTTACCTTGTGCCAACTTGACACCATCTTGGTGCTTGAGCGAGGAGATTATAGTAGCCTAGCGACGACCTCAAGCTTAAGCCAAGTTTTAGTGGTCATAGTCTAGTAGCTTCGTGCCAACCTGGCTCTTACTTGACATTCGAGCGAAGAAGTCACTTAGGTAGCTGGCCAACTTTAAGCCAACCTAAAGCTCGAGTGACCTATCACAAAATATAAAGGGACGCTATTTTTTATTAGGTTTTGTGATGACTTTTGGGATTTTTTGAGATCTTTGGGTAGAGACATTGTCTTTTGAGTTTTCTAGAGCTGTTCTGCCATATTTTCTCTTGAGAAAAACATAAATCTTATTCTTGTTAATGATATTTGTTTAATTGTTTTACTTAATAGCTTTCATCATTTTCTCTCTCTAAAACCCAACTGTGAAGCTTTCAGAGTTTTGAGAGGTGTTGGTGGTTGGAGTTCCGGTCTTTCGAATGTGTCATTCACAAATTCCATATGTTAAAATGTTTCAAATTTCTTAACAACTAGATTGCTTGGAGTGGGTTACTCATTAGATAGCTAAAAGAGTTCTTATAAAAAAAATCATCATTTGTAAGTCTTTCTCTATCCAGTGGAATTTGAGGTGGCTCCTGAATCAGTCTGGGTTTTTTTTATAAGATTTTTCTTCGATAATAAATCATTTTGTCTATTAATTTGACTGCTTTATTATTTAAAGACTTGATTTGTTGTTGCATGTTGATTGATTTAAATTCTCTGAAATTGATTAAACTAGATTTAATAAATTTTAACATATTTTAATTTGTTAATTAGTTAAGCTTTCGTAGTTAATTACACCTTTCACCCTCCTAGGGTGTTTTACGGTTTAAACTTAGGTTTTTTTTAATTAGTATCGGAGCCTAAACTTAATCTTTAACCTTAGTTGTTTTGTCAAGATGAAGAATAAATCTCGGTGTTTGTTTGTCCCACCTTATTTTTATGGGAATAATTACCCATTCTTAGAAAGTGCGAATGAGATCCTTCTTTAATTCAGTAGATGAGTGAGTATGAATAACTTATGTAAAAGCCTAAAGAACTTCTATTGCTACAATTGAGGGAGTTACTGTTCCTCAAAACTTTAATAATAGACCAAAGATGAGTTAGCTGACTCTAATGGGAATAGTAAAGTTATGAATGCGATTTTCATAGCAGTTTCTCCTGAAGAATTTAAAAGGATATCCATGTGTGGAATTGTTAAGGAAGCTTGGGATATCCTTGAGACTACTTATAAAGGAACAAAGACTATTATGAATTCAAAACTACAAATTCTGACTTCTAGATTTGAATAAATTAAGATGCGAGATGATGAAACTTTTGACAAGTTTTATGCCAAATTGAATGATATAGTAAACTCGATCTTCAATCTAGGAGAAAAGATTCTGAAAATTGTGTGGTTAGAAAGTTCTTAGAAGTCTACCTGAGAGATTTCGGTATAAGGTTACAGCTATAAAAGAAAACAAAAACTTAGATTCCATCAAGACATATGAGTTAGTAGGTTCATTTCAAACCTATGAGTTTAGTCTTCTTTTCTTAAAGAAATTAAAGTCTATGACATTCAAGTCTATTAAGACAAAAATTAAGAAAGATTTAGATGACGAATCATTTGATGATGAAAAGATGACTTTATTTTTTAAGAAATTTAGAAAATTCTTCCATGCTAAGAAAGATTCTCCTAGGAATAATCAGAATACTTTTAGGAAAATAAGAACTTTACAAAGAGAGGTAGGAAAGGTAAGAAACCATCTCAATTTATCCAATGTCATGACTGGAAATGTTTCAATCATATCAAGACTAAATTTCTTAATTATTTGAAAGGGAAGAAGACTATGAATCTTTCTTAGTGATAATAAGTCCTATAAAGATGGAAGTGATGAGTTTTTTACTATTGAGACTAATAATTTCACAGCCTTTGTTTCTTTTGTGAAATTTGAGTTTGTTAACTCATAAGATGACAAGTCAAATAATAAGGGAGATATTGGTATTTTCGTTGATAAACTGTGTCAAGAAAGTGTGAGGCTTAAGAAGGTAAACAAAACAATTTTGAAATAACTTAATTCAGTTGAGTTAGAAAAGATGATCTCGTAGTAAGATTTAAGAAACAGAAAAAGTTGGTAAATAATTTGAAGGAAACACTAGCTCTAGAAATTGAAGTTAAGGCTTTAGATGGTGAATTGACTAATACAAAATCACAACTCATAAAATTTTTAAGTGGGACCAAGAAGTTAGATGAGATGTTAAACTTAGGTTTAAATTCTAATAGCAAGATGGGTTTAAGGTTCTCTATAACCAATCCTAGTGAAGCTTTTACGTCTAAGACTATGTTTGTACCTCATGCTAGTATATTTTGTAATGTGATAGAACCTAATATACAAAATGAGTTTTAGGTTTGTTCTAAGGGTGTTCATCCTAACCGAGTGTCAAAAGGAAAAATTGTCATTCAAGTAGTACCTCAAACCTATAAGGATAAGAAAAGTAAAGAAACCAATAAATTTGGTACTTCAACTAGGTTTGTACCTGTCTATTATAAATATGGAAAAAAATGACACATTAGGCCAAATTGCTTTGTTTTTAAAAGAAAAAAGAAAGTTTCTAATAACCCAACATCTAGGATTGGTCAGTATACCCCTACAAAACAAGTTGTAGAATTAGCAAACCAAACTAAGATGATTGGCGAGAGACTTGTTTCTTTAACTGAAATGATCACATCTCAGAATCAGTCAGTGAATACTCAGAGAAACATGAGCTTTGTGGTTCATATAGCTCTTAAAGGAAGAAACAATCTGGAGTGGTGTTTAGATAATGGTTATTCTAGGAATATATGTGGACATAATACTCTCTTCACATTTCTTGAAGATGTATTGCTGATATTATCACATTTGAAGATGGGAGTCAAGCTCCAATTCAAAGTAGATGTAGTGTAGAAAAAATAAGAATGCATGTCCTAGAGAATGTGCTATTTGTAGAATGACTAAAAGTCAATCTTTGAGCATTATTTAGTTTTGTAATGCAAATCTAAAGGTGAAGTCGCTAAGAACATGTGCATTATTTATGACTCTAAGAAGGAATGGGTAATAGAAGGAGAAATAACATCTGATAATTGTTATGGAATTACACCAAACTCTTCGTTTAGTTGTAATCGTGCCAAAATTTATTTAGCAGAATTATGACATGAGAGGCTAAGTCATGTAAATTATAGGGACTTGTCTAAAGTATTTAGGAAGAATCTAGTTGAAGACTTACCCAAACTTCCAAAATATGCCTATAAACCATGTCAAATAGGTAACCAAACTAGAGCGAGTTATAAAATGATACATGGAATCATGACTAAGCGACCTCAAGAATTGTTGCATATGGATTTGATGAGACCAACTAGGATTAAAAGTCTTGGTGGAAAAAGATTTATCATGGTGGTGGTTGATAATTTTTCTACATTTACATGGATTAAACTACTAAGAGAAAATCAGAGGCTTTTGAACAAGCTAAAAACTTGTTTAAAAAACTTTAGAATGAGAAATAGTGTAGTATAACTAGAATTATGAATAACTATAGAAGAGAGTTTGAGAATTCTAGTTTTGAAACTTTTTGTGATAATGAAGGAATCAAACAAGAATTTTATGCACCCATTACTCCTCAACAAAATGGAATTATTGAGAGAAGGAATAGAGTCATACAGGAAATGACCATAATGATGATTCATAGCAAAAAAAATGGATCAATATTTTTAAGAAAAAGCCATAAACACTATCTGTCACATAATTAATATAATCTATCTTAAACCTAAGACCAATAAGACACCCTATAAACTAAGAAAAGGTAAGAAACCTATTTTTAGATACTTCATGTGTTTAACCGTAAGTGTTATTTCCTGAGAGATAGAGAATTTTCTTATGATACTAAACAAATAGTAAGGCTTACAATTTTTTCAATAATAGGACAAGATGTGTGATGGAATTTATTAATGTTGTGATAGATGACAATCCATGTGAACATGTGAGTGTTGATTTAGTTGAAATCGAAGGAATACTTCGTAGTAATTATTCAAATTAAGCAATTCAAAGATGTGATGTTTATATCTCAATCAAAATATGCCAAAGGCTTAGTTAAGCATTTTGGACTTCATAGCAAAATGCATACTAGGACTCTTATAAGTACTAATATCAAGTTAAATAATGATCCCTTTGGAAAGGAAGTTGATCAAACTTTTTAAGAGTATGATAGGAAGTTTACTTTACCTCACTACTAGTAGACCTAACATTGGTTTCAATGTTGATGCTATATTTCAAGCATGTCCAAAAGTATCTCATTTGAGTGCTATTAAGCAAATCATTCGATAGGCCAATGATATTGTTGAACACAGTATTTGGTTTAGTAGAGATTCATCTACTGATATTGCAGAATATTCTGATTGTTGATTGGGTAGATAAAGCTGATGCTAGAAAAAACACTTATGGTGGTTACTTCTATGTTGGTACTAACCTCATCTCGTGAATGAGTAAAAATCAAAACTCCATCTCACTATCCACTATGAAGTAGAAATATTATTGTTGGTAGTTGTTGTACACAATTACTTTGGATTAAATTAATGCTAAATAATTATGGTATCTCACAAGATACTATGGTTATTTTCAGCGACAACACTAATGCCATTAATATTTCTAAAAACTCGGATCAACATTCACAAACCAAGCCTATTGATATCATAAATTATCTTACTCATGACCTAGTTAAATCTAAGGTGATAGTTTTAAAATACGTGCCTACTAACAATCAACTAAGTGATCTTTTCACCAAACCTATAAGAAAGTTGTTGGTGTTTGTGTCAATTTTTGAGCATGTAATGTCTTGTTCATGCATGTGTGTGTTTGTGTTGCTTTTCACTTTTGCTTTGTGTGCATTGGTTCAATTTTTTTATTGATTGCTTTGTCTTGTCATTTCTTGGCTTATGTAGGATATATTGTTTTCATTTGTGTCTTGTATATGCTAAAATTAAATCTTTCTTGTACTTATCTTAACAACTATTATATAGGTGTATGGTGGTTACATTTTTTTCTTAGATAGTGACTGGATACTTTAGTGATACTACCGAATCGTTAGTGAACTTAAAAAAAAAAAAAATACTTTAGTTTGGTCACATATATGATGCATCGATGATCAACCATAAGTTGATATGTGTAACAAAGTTGCATAAATTAACCTTTGACTAGTGCACCTCATTATTTATTAGTATACCCCTTTTTAAATAGCTCTTTGCACAAAGTTTTGTGAAAAAAAGGTACAAGTGCAAATTATATATAATAATAATAATAAAATGGGGATATGTGAAAATTTATTATTATTTTTTTAATGATGCATAGGTCTTAGTAACATTGGGTTTAATTTTCATTCATCTTGTTCACTTAATTATGCTACTAGTTTCATATAGCTTGATCAAACTCATAAAATTAAGACTTTTAAGATTACTATTCTTTAAAGGTGCTTTCAGTTTTGTTTGTGTATCTTGAGTGCTCAGATTGTTTGCGGTGTCTATTTTCTCATCACAATACTTATTGCATTTGTGTTGAGTTCAATGTATAACATTAAGTTAAATATTGTGCTCACTTGATATATGTGTCTGTAATTAGATCCTCTATGTTGCCTTAGTCTTTTTATTATTTTATTTTATTTTTCTATTTTAAAAAAGGGAAACAATATCTTAGCGCTGACCCAATGCCAACTCGGTGCTTAAGCACGTATTATCGTCCTTTCACATTTGGCACTTACATGAGGCCAAGGCATCGCTCAAGCGAGTTTTTGGCATATTATTATCGCTAAGGTAACATTGACCTATCATTAGAGCTAGGCGGCGTATTTTAGTTTTTTTTCTCTTCGCCTCTCTTTCTATATTGTTCACTTGTTTTTTCATTTTCTCTTATTGCATTTGTCATCTCTTTCTTGTTTTCTTATCTTCATCACTTAGACCATCCTCTTTAGTCTTTTAATCTAAGGTATGTGGTTTCTTTTTGCTTACTTGCCCTTTCATTTTCATCGATCTCATTGTTTCTATATTTCAAATTTGTTTTTGATTTCTATGGCATATTAAAGGCATGTTCACGTTGGTTTATTTAGATATCGTGTTTAAGACTAGGTTTTTGGAGTTTTTTTTTTTTGGTGATTTGTTATATTATTGGGAGAGTGCCCATTTAGGGTTGTTTTTGCATCTCTACTAACCCTTACGCCAAGCTGGCACTTTATTGGCGCTCGATTGAGCATTGCTCTGAGCTCGTCTAGCGTCAACCTTGCACTCGAGCAGCTGTAAGATTTTTTTGTCTATTTTTTCTTTTTTCCCTTTTGTATGTTCGTTCATTTTCATTGTTTTTCCTTACTTATTTTCTTTATTTCTATCAACGCATAGCTAGTGAGTCATTAGTTTTTAGATAGTTTTGTTTTTCTATCACTAGTATGTAGTTTATGATAATCACTCATTGTGTTTCATTGTGTTTTACCAAATGTGCTTACTCTCTGTGTCTTTACTTTAATGCTGAAAAAGTCGGTTACTTAGAAAAAATAATCTCGTCATCATGTCAAGTTGTCTCGGTTTATAGATGTTCGTGCTCAAGAGTTGTGTCAGGATAGCTTCTCCTCCATTGCTATTCTATTAGAACATGAGGTTGAACTACCTGCTCTAACGGATTGTATACAAGTACTTTCCTTCTTAAAGCTTGCCATTGGGGTCCCATGCTTAGAGGGTTCTTACAACCTTCTAAGGCGATCATTGAGTTTTACTCCAACATCCACGACGTGGATCTTGGTGGAGTAACATTCTCGATATTTCTTTGCGGTACTATTTACCCAATTACCCCTGATGTTGTATCTTTTTAGTTGGCATTCCTCAGGTTGATAATCGCAATTTCCCTTTTAAAGAATTGAACATCATTTTTTTAATAAATATGGCTACCACTTTCTTCGGTATACTATATTTTTATGATGGTCTGAGATTACATACTGCCAGTTTCCCATAAAAACACTTATATCCTTAATAGGATTATGTTTGCTAACCTGTTTTCGACTGATCATCACTTGAGTCTTTTGTTGCCTCGAATTATTTTTTATATGCTCTATTATAAAGTATGTCTATAAATCTTCTCACTCACATCTATCATCTTATTATTTAAACTTTTCATAGGACCAACGATCTCTCAATCTTTTATGTCAAAGTACCATTACCCGTATTCTTAGTGGTATTGGTTTTACCATTCCTTCTTTTGCTTTTGACTTGATTTGGCTTTCTCAGCCTATTGCATCTTATACTTTAAATATGAGCCATGCACATCTCGCATCTTCTTCTCGTTCCACTCGTAACACTCTTATACCTTGAGATGTTACCGGTAGGTGATGGATTCCTACCTTCACCTTAAGCCTCTCTGTTTATAAGAGTACATACATAGTCTTTTTTACTCAATAATAATGTCAAACATAATGCATAAATCACATAAGGGCGATAAGCCTAATCATAAAATAAATGTAATTTATCCATATTTTACAATACATGAGTGTATGATAATATAATACATGTCGTGGTTTAGACACGACTCAACAATGTGCTATCGTCTTAATTATACAGAACTCCTGATGCATGATGAACCCATATGCCTTAGTGACTGTAGTGTATTTCCCTTGTCCTTTATCTGTGTTTCTGTTGTATTGAAATTTTTCTCTACTTTTTCTAATTTCTTGTCTAACCTACAAAACTGAAAAGTGAAAGGGGTGAGTCCTAAGGTCCCAATGAGTGGATATAGTAAAATAATAAAATATAAATGAGGAGTAAGAGCATAAAAGTTAATGTACAACATCTCGAAGTAAATTTAAAACCATTTATTCAATAACCAACAAAGTAATATAAAAATTTTCATGTATAAAATTATGAATGATCAATTAAAATCTCTTGGTTTGTTAGGAAACTGTCTACAAATACATGTTCTCCTATTAAAACTCATAATCTCATGTATTTGCTATATTAACAAATAAATATATCATATCTAATAATAATCCTTAGCAAGAAGTCAAAATATTTTGAACTTTAGTTATCTAGTTCAAAAAATTACACTTTCTATCTTACTTATCATAAGTAACATTTATCCACGATAGGGGTGAATTCGTTTTTTTGCTGGGATCAATCGGCAATGAATTTTAAACCAAATTATTAATATGTTCTTCCCTTATAAATCTAGTTTACACGGCTTTTTATAGTATTTCATTTGGACTTTTATATCATAACTTATATTTAATTGAACAAATACTGTTCTAACCAAATTTCATAACAGGACAGTGAGTTTTTTGAATTTTTTGGGAATTTGTCCCTTAACCAAAATATATAATTTTTAACTATGTTATTCTCTGTTATGTCTAGTTTTAGTAGCCTTTTACGGATCCTGATTCTGATTCCTAATATTTGAGTTATGATTAATTTATTACACACTGTGCAAATACGCGATAATTTGCAGTGTCAAAATAGGGCGACTAACTTCTGACCTTTGTTGGGAATTCATCCTTATATAAAACGATTTTATTTTCGGGTATTCCTTAGATGTTTATTTTTCATAGAATTTTACGGCACTAAATTTGAAGGTTTGGAACCCTATTCTGTTTTAGGTTTTCTGTACATTACTTTGCATTTTCAGTAAACCAAAATGCCACACAGAATAGTCACTTCTAACATTTACCAGGGACCGTCGTTTCATAAAAAATTCTAATTTTTAACTATGTTGGTTTTAATTGTGTTTAATTTTACTAAAATTTTATAGTGTATTAATCGGGGGTCTATAATTCAATTTTTTAGCAAAATACCGAAGTTAGAATTTCCCAACAGGCAGAATACTGTCATTGCCTAACCAATATTAACTAGTTATACACATATTACATTCATGCGTCACAAACTCAATTATTGCTATACAATGCCTCTCAAAAGATTGTCTAAACAGGGTGATGTTTCTATTTCATCATGCCCATTGTGTTTTTCATAATTCATATTCTACTAGATCTTTTTCATATCTTTAGACAACCAACATAAATCAAGTAGCCACTTGTATTAATTTTCCACTCTAGCTCCCATTGAAGTCTACTCTACTTAACAGACCTTCCATATTTACTCTTCACTTGTCTTTGAAAGTTTTAATATTTGATACAATAATTAACTGACCAGTTGCATCATGCTTGATAAAGTTTTCCTGTTAATATACATTATTGCCAACGGATTATTATTACTTGTGTTTACAAATATATCTCATCCAAACAAATCTTAAGCTTCATTTATCCTATAATTAAACTTTATGTGTTTTCAGCTCTACTATGAATAATTTGTTCAGGACAAACAAAAATATTCATTTTTGGGTTACCTTTAAACATCAATTCTCGTCATTCCCTTACTTATAATATAAGTTTAACTTTAGTTGCATACTGAACCTGTAAACTGTAAATAATTTTATGTATATGATTAAATAATAACTAGAATATAGAATAGCAAAGCTGCACGATATATCATTTTAGGAAATTTTTGTTCAATTTAAGATTTTTCCCACAACTCTATGAGGAAGATGTTCAATTGTTTAGATAAACTACAACTGAGTCATAGGCAAAAAGTTTGACACTGTTAGTAGAGTCATCATTTTCAACAACATAAAATAAATATATGCATCCAAGAAATTTCTTTTCTTCGATCACTCCTACCCACTCGTTAATTTTGGTCCAATTCTAATAATAACCCAAACAAAAATGATTTGCTACAAAATAAAGATCTTCGATTATGTTAACAACTGAAAATTGAAGCACCAATAGAATGCAGGGAACTCGAAGGTTGTAATGTGGTTGAGTCTTTTGAAAATCGTTCTCTGTACATATTAATACATATTGGGCACAAACTTCTTGATTTCCTATAAAGGTTTCTGCATGTATAAGCTCATACTTCTCTTAATTAATTGTTTAAGTTGGATTTTAGTATTATGGGCTTCAATACAATCTTAATCTCACTTTATGAAAAAAAAAACATGAAAGTTGTTCAATTCATCAATAATTATAATTTGTCTTTGTCTCCTCATTTATTAAATAGGCAACTATTTTTTAGTATAGATTTATAATCCTATCCTATATTAATGAACGTTTTCTTTCTTTATCTATTGAAAAATGAATGAATCAATTTGATATTCCTTCGAAAGTTCAAGCAACAGTAATAAGCAACCATAAGTTTCAAGGCTGGTACTTTTCCTACCACTATAATGAAGAGCAGTATACTAAAACTCATCATGCAACTACATCAAATGGGACTTTGTTATTGGGTGAGGATGTTTCCTGGGTTTTGGCTTTTAAATCTTTTTCATAGTCTCGTCTTCTTTGCTCTGCGACGATCCATCACAGCCCATTCTGTTTCTTCTTCCAACAGAGACAATTAAAAGAGAGAGATTTCCATTGAAATGCAAAAAGTCAAAAATGAAGTTTTTAAGAAGCTCTGTATGAGAATATAAAGCCGTGGTGTGTTGTGCATGAATGAGATATTTTTTTGGTAAGAGTCCCTACGGTTTCTCTTCTTTTTTCCTCTCTTTCTCTTTTTTCTTTTTTCCTTTTTCCTCTTTATTTCTCCTGTTTGCCCCTCTTTCCTTCTTTCTCTTTGTGGTTCTGTTTTTTTTCTTCTTCTACTTTCTTCTCCACTCTTCTCTCTTGTTCTAGAATTTAGTAGATGTTAATCTTTAAGAAAGAAATAATAATAAGCTAAAATATAAGAATAATTGGATAAAATTAAAAGAGTGGGCCAACCATTTCATTTAATTTGGGCTTATGTTTTGCTTAATTTCATTAAGCCCACTTCTATATGATTTTATTAAATTTTATTTAAAGCCTAGAAATTATCTTATAAAATAGCCCCAACATTGTTAATTAAATGTACTTGTTTATCTTCTATGTTCGAAAATTTTTTTATTCAGGTCACCAAAATTTTATTTTTACCCTGACGTAAAATTTCGGTTATGACTCTACTCTAATAGTGACATCTTCTACTGGTTCATCCATTCTTTTGCCTCCTCCTTCTTCTTCTTCATCATCTACTTCGTTGTCTACTTTTGGGGAACCTTAAACTTCTTAGTAGGATCTATGGCCTTTATTTTGTCTGAGCTACATCCTTCTACTACTTCTATGTCTACTTTGATGTCAGAGCTCTATTGGCTGTCTTACACACAGCTCTAGATCTTTACATGCCAAAACACTTTGGAGACTTTTGTTTGTGCTATCCAAAGTTAGACAAACAAGATGCATGTTATGCTATCTGAGATGCAATGCTGGGATGGCGGTGTTTTGGATGCTTCTGAGTCTGATGAGGATAATGATGCTAATTTATCATTCTTGAGCCATTTGATCATTTATTTATCCTTGGTCAAGTTTATTCACTAGTTCTTTCTTCTTCAAGAAAAGCTCACCTTTGCCAACCTGACACCATCTTGGCACTTGAACGATGAGATTTCATTAGCCTGACACCAGCCTCAAGCTTAAACTAAGTTTTAATCTTTATAGTCTGTATCTTTACACCAACCTGGAGCTTGAGCAAAGAAACCACCTGGGCAACTCGAGCGAAGAAGTCACTTAGGCAACTCGCCAACTTTTTGCCAACCAGGCACTCAAGCGGTCTGTCGCTAAATATTAAGGGACGAGATTTTTTAGTTAGGTTTTGTGAAGACTTTTGAGGTTTTTTGAGATCTTTGAGTAGAGACTTTACCTTTTGAGTTTTCTAATGCTTTTCTACCATATTTTTTCTTAACAAAAACATAAATCTTATCTTATTAATAAGATTTGTTTAATTCTTTTCCTTAAGAGCTTTCACCATTCTCTCTTTAAAACCTAACAGTAAAGCCTTCAGAGTTTTGTGATGTGTTAGTGGCTTGAGTTTTGATTTTTCAAATGTGTCACACACAAATTCCATAGGTTAAAATATTTAAGAGTTCTTAATAATGGGATTGCTCAGAGTGGATCACTCATTGGGTAGTTACAAGAGTTCTTGTCAGAAAATCACAGTTTATAAGTCTTTCTCTCTTTAATGAAATTTTAATATGGCTCTTGAATCACACAGAGGTTTTTTATCTTGTGAAGAGTTCTTTATAAGGTTTTCCTTCAATAACAAATAGTTTTATCTATTGTTTGATTACTTTATTATTTTAAGACTTGATTTGTTGTTGCGTGTTCATTGATTCAAATTTTCTGAAATTGATTAAACTAGACTTAACATATTTTAATGTGTTTTGATTGTTAATTGGTTAAGCTTCTGTAGTTAATTACACCTTCAGCCCTCCAGTTGTTTAAGGGTCTAAACTTAGATTTTCAGATTTCCTTATAAATACACAAGAGCATAAAGGATCATTCAGATATCCTTTTTTTAACAAGGTATTTACTAAGACATTATTATTAGTGTATGCCCTAAAACCCATTTGTGTTGTCAGGGTTAGGGTTATGGATCTTATATTATTTTATATTATTATATTATCAATGAAAGAAAAATTTTTTATTCACATATGTATGCTGCTTTCTTTATTGAATCATACTATGTAATAAAATAAGTATGTGAATTGTCTAGATAATTCATTTAATAGTTAAATAAAATTATCAAAGTCATTCCCTATCGACGTGATTTTGATTGAGCAATCATATTACATAATATGTATACTAGATGTCACCGATGAATATTATGGAATGATATTAGTACGAGTGACAATGAGAGTCATGTCATAAACGTTGGAGATATATCTTAGAACTAATAGTGTCATATGGTTTAGGGATATCATTTATTGTATATACATTTATGTAATTAATTGTAAATTAACTTACGATTAATAAAATAACTTTTATATCATTTTGCATATTCAGTTGCTAATTTATATTGTATATAAAATGCAGAATAAAATCCTATAATGTATTATAATGTCAAGACTCTATCTACAAAGAGTTGTAAATATGAATACAAAGTCTCTGATTTAAGTACATCTGAATTAATTCTTAGTTGAGGTAATGTCATATGGAAATATAAGCTTGCATGACTAGAATGTTTAACATTGCCAAGGATTAGTTTTGGATACTAATAGTTGGGTGACGAGTCTCATGTTACAAGACCATAAACATTGGTAATACATTAGTGAACGTGTTACTAAATGTGACCAAACGTGACTAATCATATAAGTGATTATCCACAGTCAATGATATGTCACACAGTCATACTAGTATACTACTAGTATTTTGACCTGAAGTGTCACGGCTACCTTCCGCACTGAGATAAGTCTTTCACTTGTGTATATTATATTAGGCTAGCTACGCTTGGTGAAAGAAGTTTACTGGCAATGTGTTTAAGTGTATGAGAACATGTGATAACCAAGATGGGATCTGCTGGCTCAAATATTAGAGCTTGAGATCATAGGTGGAATTGTCATAAGCAGGAATAAAGCCTTTAACCAAAGCATATATGTTCAGAAAAGTATTTTGCGAATATATGAATCTTGTATATGATTGAGGTTCTGATCTTAAGATTGAGTAAGGGGTTTAACAATACCATGACCCACACTCTATTAGGAGTCGACCACAAAAGGACTTTACTACATAGACATACGACTATATGGATTTATCCAATATATTCGTTCATCTGTGTCTGGGGGTTATGACATCTTGCTAGAAGTCACTCATGATCATTGGGAACTTTTGTTATAAAGAGTTGTATTGAAGAGATACCAAAAAGTTAGTAGCTATTCATGTCCAGCTCACAATGAATCTATGGGGTCACACATTAGTCGGTTACTTGATAATGATGATAATTGCTATTATACAATAATTATTAATTAGTTAATGATATTATTCCGATACTTTGATCAAATAGCAATTTGATTATTTATTGTAAAGAATAAATTTTCTAGTTAGGATGCACTGGCACTAGTATGTGTAGAAATTATTTCGGTAATTTATGGGATAATGTAAATATGATTTACAAATTTATATGATATTGAAAAAAATATAAAGATATTAATGAACAAATGAGTTTATTCATTATTGATTATTTAAATATTATTTAATCAAATGGTTTTGTTGACAAGTGGCATTATGTGATGTTGCCAAGTGTTAAGCTTTTGATTAAATCTTGTCCATTCATTTTGAATCAATGGTTGAGATTTAATGCTTTAATATTTATTAAAGTAATTATAAAATAATAAATATCTTTTATATTAATATAATAATAAATATCTAAAAATAATGATTACTTTTTATATATTAAAGTAATATATAAATATCTTTATAATCATTACTTAATTATATTATTAAAATAATAATATAAGATATTTATATAATGATTACATATATATTATCAAAGTAATCTTATAATATATGTATCTTTCTCTCTTTTGTTTTAATATATTAATTTGATTAATATATTATATTATTACATTAATTTGATTAATGTTAATTGAACTCACCTATCATTGCTTGACACATGGCATGACTTTATTTAATTAATGAATTAAAAGGCATGTGGGTGTTGTACGTAAAGGTGTACAAAGAATTCAATTTGGAATTGAATTGATAAAGAAAAAGACTTAGGGGCTAAGTCTTTGATGATACTTCTCTTCCTTTAACTGAGAACTTTATTCTTGATTGAGCTCAATTTGTGCTTTGTTTTAAACATAAAACAAAAGGAAGAAAGAAGCATAAATGAGAAAAAGAAATAGGAAGAAAAGAAAGAGGTTAAAGGGGTTTCTTTCTCAAAATTGTTAACAGGGCCCGATTTTAAATATTGGCTCAGAAATCTCAAAAATTTTCTAGATTTTGAGAAAATGAGTTATGTCTTAGAGGCATCTATGCCATTCAATATTGATGACGATACTTCATCGGAGGATCATGAGGCATTAGAAAAATGGAAAGATAATAACCGAAGAGTTCGAAGTTACATGTTAGTCTCAATGAACAAGGATCTCCATATGAAGCATGAGAATGTCTCGAGTGCTTATGATATCCTCACTGTGTTACAAAAGTTGTATCTCGAGAATACTCGAGTGGTAGAGTATGAGTTGTGCGCTTCCCTCTTCAGCATGACGCTCAGGGAAAAATTGCCCTCTGATGATCATGTAATTAAGATGATAAATCAAATAGGGCAGCTGTACGTATATGGGGTGGTTATGCCTGACCGCTTCAAAGTGAATATAATTCTTCAGTCCCTTCCCCTAGTTATAAATCATTTATAACTAATTATAATTTAAATAGGATTGAGCGAACTCTTCTTGAGTTGCTTAATGAGCTTCAAAAGTTTTACAGACAAAACTTTAAAGGGAAATGATATGAGGATATCCACGTGGCTTATGCTAACAGGACTAATAGTAAATCAAAGAAGCCACAATAGAAAGGGCTAAAAGTTAGTCCAAAGAAAAAGGGTTTTAAGAAATTTGTCTTTAAGGCTAAAAAGCCTAAGCCCAAAGAAAAATGTTTTTATTGTGGGAAAGAAAGACAATGGAAGATGAATTGTTTTCTGTTCATTGACAATCTTAAGAAGGCTAAAGCAGATACATATAGTCATTATATGATTGATTATAAAATAAATGTTATTTCTGATCATTAGTCTTAGATATTAGATTCAGCAACTACATCTCATATTTGTGTTTCTTTGCAAGCAATGCAGAATAGTTCTACGTTGTCGAGTGGCGAGATCATTTTGAAGATGGCTAACGGAGCAATAGTTGCTGCAAAAGCCATAGGATCTTACGAGTTGCGATTGTCAAGTGAGCACATTTTGAGATTAGACCATGTATTGTATTTTCCTATAGCAACTAGAAACATTATTTTTGTTTCTATGCTATGTAACTATGGTTACAATATACAATTTACTACAAATAAATATTTGATACATTTGATAAATGTATTAGTTGGCAAAGCTATAAATATGAATGATTTTATATGTCTTTGAATTGAATAATAATTATTCAATAAAAGCTATTATTAATAAAAGAATTTGTGATAATTCAAATTTTAAATATTTATGGCATCATAAATTAGGTCATATCGGAGAGCGTCGATTGAATCTGCTTGAAAAAAGTGGCATTTTAGGTATGCTGGGTTTAGAATCTTATCCAACCTATAAATTATGTCTTTGAGGAAAAATGATCAAATCGCTCTTTAAGAGTAAAAGGGAGAGAACAGAGGAACTGTTGGAACTCATACATACGGATGTGTAGACCATTCAGTACCAAAGCTCGAGGAGGATTTTGGTACTTTATTACATTTATCGATGATATGTCACGGTATGAGTATGTGTATTTGATGAAATATAAATTTGAATCCTTTGAAAAGTTCAAAGAATTCAAGAATGAAGTAAAAAATCAAACTGAAAAAAGTATTAAATTTCTACGATCAGATCGTGGAGAAGAATACTTGAGTACAGAGTTCCAAGAATTCTTGAAAGAAAATGATATTATTTCTCAGTTTACTCCTTATACACCACAGTTAAATAGTGTAGCGGAAATGAGGAATCGTATCCTATTAGATATGGTGTGATCAATGATAATTTTACAGACTTGTCATTATATTTGTAAGGATATACGCTACAAATTGTTGTGCTTATTCTTAATAAAGTTTCGTGAAATCAATCCAAAAGACTCCGTATGAGATATAAAGTGGAAAGAAATCCAGTCTTAAGAATATGAGAATTTGAGGCTATCCAACTTATGTTAAACTAGTTAACACTGATAAGTTGGATGTAAAATCATAGAATGATCTGTTTATTGAATATTCTAAAGATTGTTTAGAATATTATTTATACTTCCCTTTTGATAAAAGAGTTTTGATCAATAAAGATGCTCACTTCTTAGAATAAGAGTTCTTAGAAGAAAGTGGTGCGAGAAGAGAAATTGAGCTTAAGGAAAGGTCCTTAGAGGCTCAAACCGACAATTTTGATGTTAGACAGTCTTGTCAGCATACTTCAGTCTCAATTCCAGCTCGAAAATCTTCTAGAGTATTGCAACCTACAGAGCGATACAATTTTCTCCATGAGGAAGATTTTGAATCGTTCCTAGTGGGAGAAATTAATCATGATGATGATCCTAGAAGTTATGAAGAAACTATCCTAGATAAAGATTCAGAAAAATGGCTGGAAGCAATGGATTTTGAGATTCAATCCACGCATGCAAACAAAGTCTGGACACTTGTCGATCCACCAGAAAGAATTGTTTTTATTGGCTGCAAGGGGATTTTCAAGAGAAAGATTGGTAAGGATGGAAAGTAGAGACTTATAAAGCCCAATTAATAGCGAAACAGTATACTCATAAACAAATGTTGGATTATGCTAGCTATTATAGCATACCATGATTATGACATCTGACAAATGGATATAAAAACCGCAATTCTCAACTAGTATCTTGAGGAAAATATTTATATACAGTAGTTTATATGTTTTATATCTACTGCAGATAGAAATAAGGTATGCAAGTTGCATCAATCCATTTATGGATTAAAGCAAACTTCTAAAAGCTAGAATTTACGATTTAATAAAGTGATCAAATTGTTTAATTTTAAGAAAAATCTAGTGAACCCTATGTTTATAAATGGGCTAAAGATCATGCCATCATGTTTCTCATATATGTAGATAACATATTATTAATGGGAAATGATGTGGGCATGATGACTTAGGTGAAACTCTAATTATCCAGAACCTTATTGATGAAAGATTTGAGAGAAACAACCTATATTTTTAGAATTTGCATATATAAAGATAGAGCTAAGAAGGTAATAGGATTATCCCAGAAAATGTATATGGAGAAAATATTGAAAAAGTTTAACGTAAAGAACTCTAAGAAAGGTCTATTGCCCTTCAATCACGATCTATATCTCACTAAAGAGATGGGTCCAAATATCGATAAAAAGGCGCAGCGGATGCATACTTTATCTTATGCTTTAGCTATAGGTAGTTTGATATACGCAATGCTATGTTCATGACCTAATATAGCATATGTTGTAAGTGTTACAAGTAGATATCAGGCTAATTTGGGGGAGAAACATTAGTTGACAATAAAATCTACTTAAGAAGAACTAAGGATTTGATTTTGAGTTATAGATGTCAAGAGTTGAGCATTCAAGGATATTCGGATTCTGATTTTCAGTTAGATGTGGATGATAAAAAGTCTGCATCTAAATTCATTTTTCTATGTAATAGAGGTGCTGTCAGTTGGAAGAGTTCTAAGTAGACGACAACAATGGACTACATTACAAAGGTTGAATATATTGCTAATTTAGAAACAACAAAGGAGGCTATTTGGATGCGCAAGTTCATATTTGAACTATGTGTCATTCTTAGCATGTGTTGTCCGATAACCATATTCTGTTATAATATCGAAGCTATTGCACGGACAAAGGAAGCAAGAGTACACCAAAAGCGATAACTCTAAAGCAATTGGACCTACATCTTGAAAAGATGGGTATAAGATACAACAGCAAATAGCTTTAGTGCAAGTAAAAATTATCAGTGTATGCCCTAGAACCCATTTATGTTGTTAGGTTTAGGGTTATGGATCTTGAATTATTTTATATTATCAATGAAAGAAGAGTTTTTTATTTACATACGTAGGCTACTTTTTTTATTGAATCATGTTGTATAATAAAGTATGTATGTGACTTATTCAAATAATTCATTTAATAGTTAAATGAAATTATCAAAGTCGTTCCCTCCAAACGTGATATTGATTGGGCAGTCATATCACATAGTTGCTGATAAATATCATGAGATGATATTCATGCGAGTGACAATTAGAGTCATGTGATAAAGGCATCAATATAGATAAATAGTGAAAGAGTTATTTTTTCTACGTAACCAAAGAATGATAAATCATGTGGTATGCATGTAGGCAATTATTTATCATTTAATTATATTGTTGTGCAAAGTGATCTTCTGGTCTGAGACATCAGAATCGGAGCTCATATGGATGCACATGATTCATATGGCGTATACATCGGGACAAGCCATGTTCTATATAAAAGCCGGTTTGGTTAGGCGTTATTAATATTAGTCTCCAGATTATGGTCAAGATGAAATCTGTTAGCTCAATAATTTAAGTAAGAGTTTCCACTAATTCTCACTAGGTTGAGTTCTTAGATGAGTGTTAATAAATGTCTAAAATTAAAATTCTTTGGCCAGAGCAAATTTTAAAAAACCTGGACAAAGAGTTCGTATAGGAGAGTTCAAGATATATTGATCGATATTTCATGGAAGAATTGGGATTATGGTTTTGACATTCAGAACCCTTCCTCGATTAAGATTAGACAACGGATAAACATGGTATGTACAATCAGAATAAAGTTTGGTAAATAAATTCTTCATTGTGGTTTAGAGGTTGTAGCATATTGCTAGATATTATTAAAATCATTAAGTTTATTGAATAGTTCAAATCCAAAGAGTTTGGATACGACTCACAGCTAACTCACAGTGAACCTTCATGGTCACACCAATATCCTTGTACATTATGAAGTTATGTAAGAGAGTTAAACATTATCTAGATGAGGGCTAATACCTTTAGGGGTAATATGGGGTCGAAATATGTATATATTTATTAAGAATTATTTAGGTTGTTAAAGAATTAATCATTTTATATTTTTATGTGATTTAATGTAAATTACATGCTCAATGAATAATATTGATTATCCAAGGACAAAAATGTTATGAAAAATTATTTTTCATAACCTTACATTAATTATGAATTAATGTTGCACTAATACAAATAATTTTCTTAATGGTTAAGGAAAGATAAATTTGTAATTATTAATTTTGCAAAAGGTTTACATAATTAATTATAAATTAATGTTCCACTAATATAAAAAGTTTCGTTAATGGTTAAGAAATGAAAATTTTGTAATTATTAATTTTGCAAAGGGTTTGTACAATTAATTAAGTATTTGCCAACAGGTCTAAGTATAAAAGGGAATTAAAATTCGATTCAATTAAATTGAAAAATAAGAAGTTACATCCATTAGCTTAAATTGAAAAGGAAAAAATTATCTCCATTTTATCAAGCTTCCTTTTATGCATTTAATGGTGTAGATTGAAGAGAGATTATAGTTTTAAGCTTATTATTCATCAATTCATCAAACTAAGACAAGGTATGCTTGATCATTTACCTTGATTTCAACATATATTATATATATGTTTTAATTTATGCATGTGATTCATGAAAAATTTAAGAGTTTTAATACATGTTTAGGCTATAGATCACTCTTACAATTATATCACATCCACCCAAATTATTTTAATCACTACTTTTCCTTAAAATGCATATTTATATACAACATGTGTCAAGACAACAGGTCGAAATACATCACGTTTGGCTAGAGAATTCAACTTTGTTTGACTTGTATTTTAATCACTTCTTTTTACATTTATCGATTGTTTGTGTCTTATAATTATCATTGATTATATCACTAGCCACTTTACGATTCAACAATTTAGAGGTGTATGTAAAGTTTATATAAAATTTATCATTTCTTGCCACTTCAAGGATGCATGTTACCTTTGGGTCATTTTCATAATAAGGGTGTGTTACTGTAGGAACATTGGTCTCATTAAGGACTATATACTTGGTGGACCAAATTTCACACAGATCTCATCAAGGACCACAACATCATTAGGAGACAATTTCTTATTGCCCCTATTACGACCATTAGGCTCTATAAAAGCTTTCATATTTAATTTTCTACTCTTGGGAACAACATCTTTTGAACCAAATGGTCTACTACACTTAAAACGTGCTGTAGACACTGCCTTTCATTCTTTAGGAACAAAAATCATGGCTAATAATTAACATCATTAATATTAGACTTGGTTACTCTTGTAAAATCCATAAATACATTAGGCATTTGATTAACAATTTGCTGCAAATGAAGTATCATTTGCACTTCATTTTCACATTAAGCGATGCGATGATCCAAATGAGACATATTATTCATGTGCCAAAATAGCTCTTGCCTTACTATAAGAGGCGATTTTTTCTCTTATTAGGGAGGAAAAATTATCTCATCAAAATGAAAATCTATAAAATTTGTAGTAGGATATCACCTATCAAAAGCTCAAGATATCTGATAATTGATGGTGAGTCAAAGCCAACGTATATTGCTAAACGTCATTGAGGTCTACGTTCGTGCGTTGCGGTAGAGCAATAGGCACTTGTACAATATAGTCGAAGGTGCATAGACATGATATGTATAGATAATGACCAAGAACAAATTGTAAAGGAGAATATTCATAGTAAGCAGTAGCTTTGATGTGAACTAATGTTGCAACATGTAGAATGACATGTCCCTATAGAGATGTAGGCAATTGCGTGTGAAGAAAGAGAATTCTTGCAACCATCTAAAGATCCACAATCATATTGGTTGACATGTAGTAATCTTAAAAAGTCTTCATTTCTATCATTAAAGAAGTTATAGATTTCAAGATGAGTAAGATTACTGTAGTTTGTCTCGACCTTCTTTCCCTTTGCTTTTATAAAGGCTTGATTGAGATTCATAAAGTGTTTTAAGAAAATCTACCTCAGGCATTTCTTCTACCTTCATGTTTTGCTTCATATTTTTTTCACTTTTGCTTGTACAGTTTGCCTTTATTTTGACTTTCATGGGTGTTGGTAATTATTTGCTAACAATGGGAAGGATTACTAACTTTAGGTTGCCAAATCTCTTGTATAGTGAGTTCCAGAGGACGTCTTGATCTTTCATAATCAAATATTCTCTTTTCAATGTTTGTTTGATATGACGATAAAGGAAAATTATTACTTTAAAACGATTATTGTAGATCAAGTTGGCCGAGTGTGACAGAATAGAAAATTCAAGTAGACGGTGGTGGGGACCCATCCATTCTGAACTATTGATCATAACAATTTAAATAATTAAAATTTGAAGTTATATTTAAAATACTAAAAAATATACATTTTCATAATAAAAGATGTGGCATAAATACAGTTAAAGATATTTTTAATATAGTAAAATATTGTGTAACAAAATAAAAATTATAAATTAAGGTTATCGTTATGGAATGGTTAAATTTTTTTTAAAAAAAAATTTGTTTTCATGTTTTAATATTAAAAAAAATAATACAAGTTTCATTAAATCTGTACATGGCATGTAATTTTCGCGAGTTTACAGACACCAAGCTCGTACCCTATATACTAAGGCTTATGCGGACAAATTTGTCTATCCTTAAGTTTTATCAAGTCTTAAGTCAGGTTTGAGAATTTATATCATCTCTATACATATAAAAAGTTTGTTTATATCTATGAGTATTTCTTCTATTTGGCCCTACTAGGTTGATAAAAATATCTTTAATAATAGCTATTTTTTTAAGAAAAAATATTTTGAAATATTTTTTAAAATTCTATAAATTAAATTTTTTTATTAATTTATTTTTTTATCTTGCGCGTACTTACATTTATTCAATACATTCTGATCATATATAGGTTCATTTTTAAACTTATCGTTGTACTTTAAATAATAATAATAATAATAATAAGTGTTGTATTTAATTTCTAATTGTATAATTAATAAAATTAAAAAGAAAGTAAAGTGGTTGGAAATTCCATAAACAAAATGTCAAATATATGTTACAGTAAATCATTAAAAATAAAAGAGAAGAGAAAATGTCAAATATATCCACGTTGATGATCCACCGACCTAATCCTTGCCTTTCATGTCTCAAAATAACCAAAACAATCAATAGGAATGACAATTTTGCCCGCAAACCTATTATTACCTAACCCTTATGGGATGAGTTTGGGAAGGATTTGAAAAATAAATTTAAAACCTGCAACGGGTTTAGCACGGATACAGGTGTGGATAGATATTTGAAGGTACCTGCAACGGGTATCTACATATATTGTTGTTTTGAAAGTACTAAAACAATGTTGTTTTGATTTCGTCGTTTTAATATCGTCGTTTTAATATTAAACCTAAATATCCACCACTCACACACCAAGTGATTACTCATTTTGTAAACCCTATTATTCAAACATACGGGTAAAATAGCTATTTAATGACATGTATTATCACAAGTGCATAATTTAAGATTTATTTGACACATTAATGAGGCTTAAGAGAATTTAAGTTGATTTAATGAATTATTAATATGGACTTTATTGTATTTTTTCAAAATCTGAAAAGGAGATCAAACTGAAAGATTTTCAGGGACCAAATTGCAAGAATTTTAAACAATGAAAAATCAAGTTACTGTAGCAAGAGACTGTAGTAAATACTATAGCAATCTGGTCGACCGACAGAATATGTGTTTTAGCGACATTGTAGCATACTGTTCACAGTACTATTTAAGATACTATAGTAATTCGATTGACCATTTTCGAAAAATGTTAACCGGTTTGTTGCAAAAATTTGAATTTTTTCTTTATTTTTCAAAATTTTTAATAGTTTTTTGATCTTTTTACCCTTTATCTATATATATATATATATATATAGGCCTCAACAATTCCCTTTATTATACATTCTCTGAAAAACCTAAAAATTCTCCTCCCTCTCTCAAAAAAATTAGTCTCCCTCTCCCCTCTATTTCTCTTTACATTTCCTAAATTCCTCTATTATCTTGTAAATTTTCGTCACCAAATTACTCCCTAACTTTTCCTCTTTGCATTGGTACCACATTTGGACTAGAAAATGCTATAATAAGCGAAGGAGAAAAATAGGTTTCAAATCGAAAAATGGGGTTTTTGCGTTTGAACAATAAATTAAGGTTTATAAGGATTTGAACAAGCTACCAGTAAATTTATTAACTTATTATAAGTATGATTTTATGATTTTAAGATTTTAAATATATTGAAATTTGAAAGTTATTGCTCATCCGAATTTACAATTGATTTTCGCCTAAAAAATATAAAATTGTATTGAATGGTGATAATTAGAAGAATATAACGTTGAATGTGCGTTGATTTTTGTTTGGAATAATTATATCTATATTTGACAAAAATGTATATTTGTGTAAATTTTTGATAAATGAAAGTTTATGATGACATATACGTGTTGAATGTTGTTGAGAATAGGTATAATTGTCTTAGGCTAAAATGAGAATTTGAAATAATTATGGCCATGGAATTTCATTGTTGGAAATCGGATAAATAGTCGTTAGAAAGCCTCGTAATGTAAAATGTATCAAACCAATGAATTATGAACATATTATTCACGAACGTTAGATGTAATACATGATTATTAATTAATTAAAATATTAAGATTTATCATATTACACATGTGTGATATTAGACACCGAAAATTAGCGAGTAGAATCTAGTAGGTGCCAAAATAAATTGTGCAAGTGATGACCCTACCTTAGTAATGAGTGGATTATTTTTATATGTTTTACAATATTCAATTATTTTATAAAACTTACTGTTTTATGAATTAAGAAATAATTTATTTATTGTTGATTTGATAATAAATATGAATAGTCTATAAATAGATTTGATATGTATGTAGCTATGAGGCCAAAAAATGTAAATATGAAATTTGTCATGAGACCGAGTTTGATATTGAAAATGCATGCTTTATAATATTATTGAAAATGAAATACTTGTAAATATTTATGTACAAGTGTTACATGTGGATTGTATTAGTGATATGGTTAGGTAGGCCAGGATTGTATATGACTGTAGTTACAGGGTAGTAGCCTAGAAACGAATTTGTGAAGAAGCCATCTAAGTGAGTGCGCCGTAGGTGTGGCAGTTATATAAGTAAACGTTATAGAGTTGTCCATCTGCCAGATTGTCGAGGTCAGTCATGAGTATCATCACATGACTACTCAAGACCAACTTCAGTGGTGGGCCAGATTTGAAATTTTGTATATATTTTTTTATCTTAAACATACAGTTTTTATTAAACGAGTATTGTTTTCTGTACATAAAATTCACTGATTGTCTCGGAGTTACCACGGCCAAGAGAACTACCGAGAAAAGGAGCCAGCCTATTGATTTTGAATAACAGGCCATGATTCTTTAAAATAAATTGTTTTAAAAGTATATATGATTGTTTCTTTAAAATATATTTTTATCTACTCATGAAATTTATTCCCATATACTCACCTCCCTACTTTCTAGTTTCAGAAAATTAAGTGTAGCCAAGAACGATAATTGGTGGTGGTGATCGATTAAGGGTTTAAGACCCTTAGGTATCATTGTTATCCTCGACTCAGATTGTCTAGATTAGTCCACTGGGTTTGACTTTGAAAAATTTTGTATGTATATAATTATAGGTTTGAAATGGTGTAATTTGATATATACCTTCTATGTATTTTAAATTAAATATAATTTTATTTGTAGAATGATTTAAAAATGTCTTGCAGACAAAATTGTATGTTGTTAATTATACAGGAGACTGGTACTCAAATAGCCTTATAAATCTGAGAGACATGTTCGGAAATATCGAACGTGTCTCAAGAATCTGTGGCGGTTATCACATATGGACCCCACAAGCTGGGGCGTGACACATTTTAATATTTTCCCTCACATAAAATGTCCAAAATACGCCGTCTTTTATCCTACGCTCCGATGCCTTTGCAATAAATTGACCATCAAAATTTTAAGTTTTGGTACCCATTTTTCGTCGATATTTGCACAAGATATCCCCGTCGTATTTGTTTCTACAGAATCATAAAAGAAAATAAATAAATAAATAAATTATGTCAATTACTTAAGGTAATTTCTTAAATATTGCTCTTTTCAACTACCAATAATTGCTTTGTAAATTCTTTTTTGGATAAATGTTCAGCTTCACGTGGAGCATGATTTAGACCAAGATTATAGAACTTGGGTGTTTTTTTTTTCTCCCTTTTTGCGGGTTGTTGTAATTGATTCGTTTTTTGTGCTTTCTTTAAGTTAATGTTTTGGAGTCAAATAAATTCCTAGCTGACTAGATCTTTGATGGTGCTCGTGAAAACGCATTAAACTCGTCTATAATTTAGTTTGTACAATCTTATTATAATGATTTTTTTTTATTTTTTTTTTATTATGTAGTTTCTATGTTGTTTTCTATTGAACTGATTTAAGGTGATTTTTTTATTTGTTTAAAAAGAATGCATATGCCCTCTGCATATCCTTTTATATTATGAACAAGGTACTTCTAAATGCTCTATTTTGGTATTAGTAGTCCTGTACTCTAACTTGGATTACCTGTAACAATTTCATTTCTACTTTGATAGCATCATTGGTGTGTAGGAATCATGACTGAGTTAGCCCCAGTTGGTTATGTCCGCATAAGTCCTGAATGCATTATTGGTTGGGAAAATTTCGAAAATAACCTTTTCAGACCCCCTATTTACCGATTTGACCAACCCTAATTCAATTTTACGAATCAGTCCAATTTCAGGTCATTTGGACTATTTTACCCTCGGGACCAAAAACATGCTACAGTAACTCCGCTACAGTTCTCTCGCTATAGTGTATAATCCCCAAATTCCCAAACCCTAAATTATCACCCTCAAATCTACAGTACCCGTGTTTTGTGTATATAGATAAGAATATATTTTTTTTATTTTAATTTCTTTATTTTTCATTTTACAGCTTAATTAATATTTCAGAAAATAAAATTTACTTGCTATTA
>JAXCLQ010071225.1:0-12512 GCA_035584115.1 Cedrela odorata
AGGGAATTAATCAAATGAAAATAAAACTATTTCATTAAATAGGGTTTCATCCTAACCTTAGTACAAGAAAATTAGAAATACATGGTAGAATTGAAGACAAAAGAAAAGATAGAACCTAGTATGATGAACACTTGCATTCTTCAACCTTGATAGCAACTCTTGCTCTTCAAACTAGTTCTCCCCATGCCTTCAAGATCCAACCCTTTACATTTCTTCTATCTCTCCCTTTTTTCAAAATCTCACCTCATTTATTGGCAGTTCCATAAATGCTTTACATGTGTGGTCACATGCAAGTTACAGAATTTTAACATGTTCTGTCTGTCACATTATATTGTCATTTTGAACCTTTTTCACATGGAACTGGGTAAAGATGTCTTCATAAAAGATGTCGGCCATTGAATTTTCTTTCCAGCAATATAAAGATCATAATTTTCTGAGTTTTAAAACCAAAGATATGGTTAAAATACATAAAGGTACTCAAGTTGCTATTGATGACAGATATATTCATGTTATTCTCCACTTTGAACAGCCTTACTGCACGAATATAATCATGATCTCTACACGAAAGTTTTAGAGGAATCTCTCAGCTTTCAACAAATCAAGAATCATGGAATTTGGATATGTATTTGCAAAATTATGTTCAATTTATTGAAACATGTCACATGCTGAATATATGACAAATGATACAAGTGTCGAATTTTGCAAGTTGCTATCTTTTCCCCTTGAATGAGTTGGCATTCCACCTTCATTAATACAAAATAATAAAATCAAAGTAATACAAATACATTAAAATAAAATATAATAAGACAAATATTAACTAAAGACAAATAAAATATCTTACATAAAATAAAATACTAATGAAAGTGAATTATTAAATTAAATTGAGTTACTAATCTAAAATAAGGGTAATAAATATACATAAATAATGCTCATCAATTCTCCACCACCAGAAACTACACAGAAGTTCTACCATGGCTTCTGAAGCCAGCCAGTCAGCTTCACTTCATCTTGTTCCCTTTCCTTGCTCAGGGTCATATGATTCCTTCCCATGGTAGATATTGCTATATTGTTGGCAATGCGTGGCGCTTTTGTTACTATTGTTACCACACCACTTAATGCAGCTAAGTTTAAAATGATTGTTGATCGCGCCAGACAATCTGGGCTACATATCCAAGTCATTGAAATTCATTTTCCATGTAAAGAAGTAGGATTGCCCGAAGGTTTCGAGAATTTTGACATGGTTACACCAGAGTCTGCTTCCAAGTTCTTCAAAGTGCTCGAAATGCTGCAATTACCGTTGGAAAATTTGTTGAAGAAGATAAAACCTCAGCCAAGCTGTATGATCTTTGACATGTGTTTGCAATGGACGGTCTCTACTGCCTCCAAGTGGAATATTCCAAGGATTACTTTCCATGGATTTTGTAGCTTTTGTCTCTTTTGCGTATACAGCTTGCGTATTTCCAAGCTTCATGAGAATGTTTTGTCTCATTCAGAATACTTTGCGGTGCTTGGTTTGCCGGATCAAATTGAAATAACTAGAGCTCAGCTACCCGAAGTGTTTAGATTTAAATGCTTTGGTTAACCGCTCCTTACAACTGATTTGGCTTCATATGGAGTAATTGTGAATTCCTTTGAAGAGTTAGAGCCAGCATATGTTGGAGAATACACGAAAGCCAAAATGGAAAAGTTTGGTGCATTGGTCCTGTTTCCTTATGCAACAAAGAAGACCAAGATAAGGTTGAGAGAGGTGACATGGCGTCAATTAATGGTTCTGAATGCTTAAAATGGCTTGACTCATGGCAACCCAGCTCTGTAGTCTATGTTTGTCTTGGAAGTCTTTGCAATATTTATTCAGCTTCACAACTGATAGAGCTTGGTTTAGGCTTAGAAGCATCAAAGAAGCCATTTATCTGGGTTGTAAGAGAAGGAAAAAAATCAAAAGGATTAGAGGAATGGCTTTTGGAAGAAAACTTTGAGGAAAGGATTAAAGGGAGAGGATTTTTGATCCGTGGTTGGGCTCCTCAAGTGCTGATATTGTCACACCCTGCAATTGGAGGGTTCTTAACAAATTGCGGCTGGAATTCAATCCTAAAAGCAGTCTCATCTGGAGTGCCAATGGTTACTTGGCCCCCTTTTGCAGATCAGTTTTGCAATGAGAAGTTAGTTGTGCAAGCGCTTAAGATTGGTGTGAGGATTGGGGTGGACCGTCCACCAAACTTTGCAAATGAAGAGAAGAATGGCGTGCCTGTGAAGAAAGAAGATGTTGAAAGGGTTATAAACATACTCATGAATGAAGGAGAAGAAGGAGATGAGAGAAGAAGAAGAGCCAGAGAGTTTGAGGCGATGGCAAAAAGAGCAATAGAAATAGGTGGATCTTCTTATCGCTACATCACACTCTTTATCCAAGATATCATGCAACAAGCACATGCTAGTGACAAATCTTACTCGTCAGAATAAGATATTTCTTCATTTCATTTATAGTTTTTCTCCTAATAAATCTCTTCAGTTCTAAATATTTATGATGTTTCCTCGTCTTATTATCATGTCATTATCGAAACTTACGTTTAGTAAATTTTTTGTTTGGGGCTTAAATAGGTGTTTTGAAACCAAATGAACAGTCAGAAGACTTTCTGAGATGCATACATATAGATAGAATGCAATCAGAGTTGTTTCCTGAGCATGATAAATAGAAGGAGAAGACCATGAGTCCATATGACATTAAACATAATATTTACTTCCATCAAAGAAGGCATAATACTTGAGTAAATTTTGATGGCTTTGCTTTACAGACAGAGAATTAGATTCATTCTTTAAATTGAGATAAATATCAATACAATTATACAAGAAGTGATCTCAGTCTATAAAGAGCAAGTCAGAAGATCAGTTTTTTTTACACAACAAGTGATCTCAGGCTATAAAGTGAAAGCCAGAAGATCAGTCCTTTTTTTAGATACTCATTTACTTTCTATGTTTACCGCTACTACCCCCGCTACAGGAACCTTTTGGGCCGTCAGACAGAAGAATCTAATTTCGCTATAATCTGAGTTTCCAACTTGTGGCCTTTTAATGGAGTTCTTACCTTCCGAACCACCTGCTGATTCATTGCCCTTCTTTCAGCTATTGAAAGGTGCTTGCATTTATCCATACCTCTGAGAAATTCAACCAGAGTTTCACCAGAGTCCCCACTGGCTTTTTCTATTTTGACTAGCTTCTCAACCACCTGTGATGATAGCATTCGCTCCTAGCAGGCTTTGTTTCCCAATTCAACTATGTCCATAACGCAGTGCATATTCACTTCCCGCGTCTCCACTGTTTTGTTTTCAGAGTGATTGAACCGTCCTTTCTATAAGACCCATGTGAAAAATTCTATTCAAAACAAGGATCCTGCCATTGCTGAAAAACATCTGATGCAATGCTGTGTAGGCTGAGTCCTGCAATTCTGCAACACTGCAGTGTATCAACTTTACAAGATTAGGGATAATACTATATTTAGAGTTGCAAATTTTACTCTGGACTTATTTCCCCACTCTCCCAACCCCTCCCAACCCCGTTTGAGAAAAAAATATGGGAGAAAATAGGTAAATTGGGTGGAAATAGGAATGATTTTCGTCCCTAAATTGAAATAGGGATGGGAGGAGGGACCTTATCCATCCTTATTTTTTCATTTCTTTCAAAAAAAATATTTTTATTATTTAAAAATTTAATTATATTAAATTTAATAAAATATATAAATAAAAAAATAAAGATAATGAAAAAAAAAATAATAAAAAATTAGAGTTAAGGACAGGTATCTCCCCAAAATTCTCCATCTCCATTTGGAGAAAAATGAGAATGGGGCGGGAATAGAGTAGATTAGGGGAGGTAGGAATGAGGATGGAGGATCCTACGACCATCCCATTTATCCAAACGTGCAACTGTAATCATATTCTAGAAAATTCTTTATGCAAGGTTCTACGCCCACACCAGGTAACTTTGTCAGTAAAAAAGCATATTCGGATCTCACTGAATTTTTTTCTGATAGTTCTGATAGTTTTTCAATGATGGGGTTTGTACAATCATTTCCCTGATCCTAGGATCACCTGCCTTTTCAAGGAATGGTATGAGATCCTGCATTGCCTCCAATACCTGCTTGTTATCGCTGTCTAATAACCTATGAATGACGTCTTCGAAGGTTTGTGGCTTTGATGAAGGGGGAACAACGCTGTCTGACATCATAAATCTTTCCAAACAAAGCCTTGCCATGGCAGAAGGTCCAGATTAGCTGGTTGAAGAGAACCATTAGCAAGATTGCCTGCAAGCTCATATAATGCCTTCAATGTGACGATTGCATGATGTTGCACTACTTCAGAACCATTCTCAAGTTTAATAAGGTTCTTCTCAATCTCAAAAGCAAACATTTTCCACTGCTTTTGACTTTTCAGCTTTAGCCCAGGACATTAAAATTGAAAACATGCTCTCATGCCAGTCCTCGTCATCATGAGAGAGCAAATTGGCCAGCTGATCAAACGGAACTCTCTGAAGCACCTTGTCAACTGTCTCTGGAGTTCCAAATTCTGCAAACTTTGTTAGGACAGTTAGAATGTTAGTTTGGATCATTGGGTCCTCGTATTTTTCTAATAAACCAGCTAGTTTATCAACTGCTCCAGTAGTTTCAAGGGATGGAAAATAACTGTAATAATCACTCTTACTTAAATATTTGTGATAGGTTCCGTAGAAACTGCAACTAGACGCTGTGAACCTGTTGAGACAACATCTGCAATCCTAAGTCCTAGTATGCTACTAAAGCTAGCTCTGCTAGTTTCAAGTTCAGAAATGGATTTGCTAGCCATTAGAGCCTGCAGAATAGCTTTTGTAGTGATAATCGCCTGATTTTATTGCAAACTACTGAGGGAAAACTCTACTTTTTGCTCTGCAATTTTTTTGATTCTCTCTTTTCCAAAAATAAGATGCCAAGGGAAAATAAAAGCAATTTCTTCTGCTTTCGACTCTTTTATTAGTATCTCAATTGAATCATTAGTCTTGCTATCAAGGTATAGAGAAACCATGTCATGTACTTGGTATACGGGTTCTGTATCATTTATCAGAAGCAAGGATCCTTCAACAAGCTTGCATACTGCAAGAGAGAACAAGCTTTTCTGACCAAGAATTGACAATGTTGCTTCCAGACATGCTTCTGGTACAACTTCTGCCCATGTAAGAGCTGCAAGAGCTATGAAAAGCCTTTTGAAGTCTCCAGGCATTGCTTCAAGACTGAACTCAAATGACCAAAAAATTGTTAAGGGTGTTCTCAGCTTCTTTCTCATTCACATATGAGACAGGACCTGGTGCACGTGGCAAAGGTGGATAAATTTGTGACGGCCTTTTCCCATTTCTCAGCTCTTAACTCTTAACTCTTTCCTGAGAGCCTTACCCATAACAGCAATTGTTAGAGGACGATGGCCGCAAAATTCAAGCAAGATTTCAGCTACATGCTATAATGTAAAATTATCTCAACATATCAGAAGGTAATTAGTGTAAAGAGAAAAGTAGCAAAATGGAAGTGAACAAATCAGATAATTGGAATATCGAACTACTATAAAACTGTGGTCATCATATAAGTAATATTCATCCAAATTAATGTACGTGATCTAGAAGGCCGACATATATGTATTATTCTTTCAATGGGAAGATGTGTGAAAGTTTGCGAATCAAGCTTTTAAGAATTTCTATAAATCCAGAGTTGATTTACATAATGTAGAGGCTAAGATGCTATTCCGTGGCTATATGCTGATTACTGAGAAATCATCAGAATCATTTAGGTTGAAATATTCCTAATTTACTGACACAACTCTCAAGATCAAAAGGCCAAAGAGAAACTTTTCTGGAGGTACGACTTTCCTGATCTCTTTTATTCCCGGGTTAAGTTATTTCGCTGCAAGACTCAGCGAGCGAAGCAAGCACCTCCAGGCTTGCATTACACTGCAATTTTCTTGCATGCTAAAGGGTGTGATTAACTATTTGACAGCTACACAGCTCTAAATTTCCTGCACTTGGTCTACTGAACCACTAGGATGATACCAGGCAAAAATGCATGAGTTGCCATAAAATATAAAGGCTTCTATGACAGATCTTTCGGGGGCAATATATTCTAATTGATCATAGAACTGAAAGGAAAGTTCTATGAATGAATTATATGGAGGTCAACCAATAATGCATATCTGTGAGGCATCAACAAAATGAAAATACTGATACTGACGTTGTTGCTTCATTACAATGTAATAATTAGGAAAAATAAATCATAGATTGAGTCAGTTCAAAATGGTAACTCGTCTTCACTAAGTAGGCTATGATAGAGAAGGATTGATTTGGTTATCTCCATTTCGTCGTCTTTGCTCAAAACTACCTTACCAATGTCACACCCCAAATCTAGCAAGTATCGTACATGCCAAATTAGGGCGCACAATTCTATACACATGCACAAATTTTAATTACAACTACTTTTTTAAAAGAACTTCTTTATTAAAAATTATTATTAAACCAAACTCTTAAATTTGCTCAATTGATCATAATATAATCAAATTAAAAGAAAATTCTAAAATAACTCTAAGATACAATTCTAACAATGCGATAAACGCATTATAAAATAATTCATAGTTTATAATATAAAAAAATCTCCAATACTATTCTCCAAATCAAGTCAATCCACTTACCAGTCTAAGCAACTTATTTTGCAAAAAAATAAATGATGATAGGTAAGCCGTCAATTCGGTAAGTAATGTCATCCATAAAATATGTATGAGTTTCCTTATTTTCAAATGGATAAAAAGATTCGCAAGCCGTTAAATATCATGTAAAAATATAGTTTCAAACCAATTCTAAAAGTGAACAGAAGTTTAATGTTTATAAATTTTAATAAGAGAACATGTTAAAATCATATTTCATAAAATGTAGATGCAAAAGCATATAAAATATTCATTACAGAAAATATACATATAAGTTGCTCATGTCACATAGTATCACCTGTATCCCCGGTGACCCGACCAGTAATAGAATTAGATAATGTGCACAATCATAACAGAATACCAACTAGTCCAAGCAGTTAGATATATCAACTGTAGTCGATCATAGTCAGAATCAGAAAACTATGGAAGATGAGCCAAAATATTTCATCTCAAATAATCATATAAAAATCATTTAATAACATACTGGCTTGCATTAATTTACTTACAAAGCAGTTGACACATTTTACAATTATAAATTAACGTTTATAAAATAGTTCGTAAAATATTTTTATAAATAAATTTTGTACAATATAATTAAAATTCTTTGTTCAAAACTAACTTTCAAAATATTTAAGTTATAAGAATTCGTAACATAAATTCATTTATCAAGTAATAAAGTATTTTCAAATATTTGAGTCAATAAATTCATACCATAAAGCATTTTTATAATGCCAAAATAACCCAAAATATTATGAATGGAATTACTTATCTTAACTCAAGTTAAAGTTTTAAACTATCTCTAATTGTCGTCCAAAGGTTCCGAACCTCCTATAATAACAAATTATCTCATTAAGAAAACATAAAAATAGCACATAAATAACTTTTTTTTTTCAAAATTTAACTACGTCTATACTACTCGCTCATGTACCCTACACAACCTTACAATCTAGAATATTTAACTCCTAATACATAAATCAGATCAAGCTAAAAATTTATAGATTTTCTGAGCACACCTAATTTAATCATGTATAAAAGTTTCATGGCAGTTCGAGATCAAATATAATTTTGAAAGAATAAGTTTTTCAGACAACAGTAATCTGTCCAGGTTGTTTCTAAAATGTGAACTACTCAATAAACAATTCATAACTACTTAAATATATTGCCAAAAATTAGGAAATTTATATCAAAACCAGTAAACATATTTATAAATCATCATATAAATTTTCGTAATGTTTGAAGGTCTTTGAGGCTTCAAAATAATAAATATCTTAGAAAATATTAACATGTCTAGATTATTTTATAATTGAGATTCACTCAATCACAAATTCTAAATATTAAAATATAATTCTAAAATTTTTGAAATTTACAAACAAACAGTAAACATATATATATATACATCAATTCTCATATAAAATTTTGTAATTTTTAAAGATCATTTTATACTTCAAAAAAATAAATATTCAACTATAACTTCGCAAGATTCACAAAATTCCATATTACAATAACCAAATTCAAATATTTGTATAAAATTAATTTCTTATTTGATTAGAGTGAAATAAAATTTTAAAATCTACTTATCATGTATGGATTCAGATTATAAAATTGTTTATAAGAAATCATGATAGAATTTCCGTTGAAATATTTCTATAGACATTATGCTCAATAAATACTATAAAATTCTAATTTAAATAATCCACTACTATAATACAATTTAAACAAACAATGTTTTTTTTTTCTCATTGATTTATTACTACCTTACAAATATTTAATTAAAGAACTCTATTTGATATATACTAAAACAACATATATATATATATAAAATGATCCTAAATACAAACTCAAACTATCAAAACAATAATTATAAAAAAACTAAAGCATTACCTCTATTAATCGAGAGTTTAAAGAGCTGAAAACAAAGAATATTTTCTTTTACATTAAAAGGAGTGGAAGGCAGAGAAGTAAGAAAGAAAGAAAAAATATGCTTTTATATTTTGTTTTTTAAAATAATAATTATAATAGGAAACCCTAGAAAAAAAATACACCATATATTTACTATTTTATTTAAAACAATAATATAAATCCTAAAATAAATACTATAATATCCTTATTACTTTTTATTTCTTTTTTAAAAGTATTACTTTACGTCTAAAGTAATACACTAGTCTCCTAAAAAGTAATATACTAGTCTTTTAATCTAATTAGAAGAGTGAACATTACATAGTCCAGGCCCAACAACCGAGTAAATATTGTTCCCTTTGGACTTCACTTGGACCTCACATTCTCATGAGGGGGCCATAACAGACGTTTCACAAAACAAAAGTCATATCACAAAACATCTACACATTGGGTCGCAGGTAGGCTCTGATACCAAACTGTAACAACTCGGGTCCAACAACAAAATAGATATTGTCCGCTTTGGGTACACAGTCCGACACCAGTTTGCTCTTGGGTTTTGCAACTCAAAACGTGTCTACTGAGTTAGGAGAACCCAAGTTATATAACATAGCCAAGACTCACCTGTTAGCGATATGGAATGTAACACTCAGCTTCTGTTATTTTGTAAACAGCTTCATTTCTTGTCATTACTAAGTACATGTAATCATTATCATATAACTTAGCAAACCGCTCAACTATATACTGCACCCACAAATCATCAAGAAGTATCAGAATGCTCATTTCATACAAGGCTTCTTGAAGCAAACAACAAATATATTCAATATCTCTATTCTCATCCTTAATCTTTTTCCATAACCTAATATGCACTAAGACTTTACTAATTTTTCTTGCTAAGTGCTTCTTGTAGCTTATAGCAAGCAGCCTAACTTCACCATTGCCCAAATCCAAGTTCAATTGCTCTATCCACAAATCTTGTTGGAGGATCAGAAGTTACTTGATGTGTCACGCCCCAACCTTGGGGTCCACCTATGACAATGCCACAAACCCTCATGATATAATCTATACACCTAGAATGTATCAACAGAGCCTGTAAGGCTTTCCTGTCAATATCCAAAACTGAAAACAGTTTTATAAACAAAAATTCCCATCCTTGTGATCATCAACATCAAAGAATTAATCTCCGTAATCAATTCATTCATAACATGATCGATTTATAAAAATATCAATATATATAAAACATTTACGTATGGTTGAACAAAATAATAAATTAGTACATAAACATTTAGTTTACAATACTTTACACATATCCAAATAAATACATATTCAGGAAAAATACATATCCAGTGGACCCAAATCACATACGTGTGTCAAGAAAGAAAAACCTACCCAGAGCATCATATGCTCTCTATTGCTACCACAAGCCCAGCGAGAACTAATGTTCCTAATCTGAAAGTTGTAATTGTGAGGGGTGAGTATACGACAACACTCAGTGAGTAAATACATACATACATATATACATACATACACACGCATATCCAAATCATGATATTGGGATTCACATTACCATATTCTTAAAAAATATATATATATATATACACACACACACATTTCATTTAATCAAATAAACAGAAAACAATCTATTGGTTTGCATACATTTTAAAACAAGCAATTGGGCTGACCATACTTTCTCGACTGCTACCTTGGCTAAGGCAACGTCAAAAGCATCAGTGAGTATTTCATGCATAAAATTATATGCAATGCATTCTTTATAAAATAGTAAATCATTTCTTATGCTATATAAAATCATTTTTATTTAGATAAAACATGAATTTATAAAACAAGCCTGTCTCACTAATGTTTGCTCCGAGTAGTCACTTGGTGACAAAGTGATTGTCCTCGTCACATCCGTCAATTCCATGAGATCCCTATCAAGCCACTAGGACTTTCCATAGGGTCTCTATAATAGCACATATGTGCACGGCACGCAATGGGCTTGCCATGGCCTTTCCCCCTTATATCAGCTACACTACGGCTCCACCCACCTATGCGACCTCTCATAGATTCGTCCATAGGCTACTTCTCTATATATACTGTCAAAAGAAACAGGCTCATTGGACATCTTACCAACCTCATCACCAATATACATGCATAAAAATAAATCAATTTCAGCAGTGATTTAAATCATTTAAATAAATCAGACCTCCCTGGCCATTTCAGCATGTATATCCAATCATTTTCAATCAGCAATCCAAATAAATAAACATCTCAATATCAGTCAACACATTTATAAAAAGATTCATTCATATTTCATTTTAATAAGAAAATAATTTTTCTAACACACAGGCATGCATATAATGTAACGCGCATATATTTATTATTCATGTATTTATAAATTTACTCTTAACAAAGGGAGGGTAACCACTCCCAATAAGGTTTCTCGCGTCTACTTAGTCCTTCTTCCGAGTTCTCGGAACCTAATACCACACATGCATATATTTATAAATTCCAAAATTCAAGTAATTAAACTTAAATGCATTAAATGTATTAAATGTAATTATTCGTAAAAAAAATGTGGATAATTTCCATTAGTTGACACTTGACACCTATCTCAAAGTTCAACTAATTAAGGTCATTTATCCGATTTCTAACAACGAAATCCCACGCCCAACTTATTTCAAGTCTCTTTTTCCATCTAAAACAGATTTACATATTTTGAACCAACTTCTCATATTATACCAATTATTTAAAACCACATTACAATTTATATCTACAATATTTAACCATCATATCCTTTAATTATCCCAATTTAACACAGCTATATCATTTCCTATGAAAAATTCAACATAAGTTCCTAAGTGAACAGTAAACACTAGGTTTCAACATGCTCAAAAACTTAAAATATAACAAGTTAACAAGCTTACCTGTAACTTATATAAGCCCTTAGAAGGCTCGATTAGTCGTTTAATCGAAATAACCCTAAATTCCCTTCGAAACCCAAATTTTGCCTTTGTTATTTCTTGCCTTATCTAGCCCAAAGTTGGTACCCAATTAAAGAGGAGAAAACAATAATCATTGGGCAATAAAGATTTACAAGAAATTTAGCCAGATTTTAAGTAATTTGGTTGAAAATTGGATGACAAATGAAGAAGAAGAGTTTTTTGTGAAAGAGAGAATGAAAAGCCGAGACCCTGGAAAAGAAGGAAAAAAAAATTTATTTTGGTTTGCCAAATTTCGTTAAAACCCCTATTATTTCTTAAAATTCTAAATTTAACTCAAAATTTTGGAAAACCTTTATTTTAGTCCTTTATTTCACAAAACAGGTTTACATGATGAGCCAAAAAGACTTCCCAATACCAGCTAATCTAGCAATTAGAATGACTAGATGAGAACCCTTCTATTCTAGCAAATTCCTCAAAAATTTTGATTTACTAGAAATTAGGTAGCCTTGTTCAGCCTTTACTTTCAATCGAGTTTGAACTTCCTGTGCGGTTAATTCTATTACTTTCTTAACATTTTTGGCCAACGTTTGAGGTATAAGCCACCAATTCAAGCCATCCTTAATTGGATATGCTAGTTTCTCAAGTGGTTCTTGTTGAAAACCAAAAATGCAAAAATGCATTAATAGGATGATAAATTAGACATGCAAGCTAAAAACATTTCATAGCTTGCAAGTTTTTTATGGTAATCTTTTAAAATAAAAATTGAATTTATAAGAAGGATTTGAAATGTTTACCTTACTTCAATGGATGCTTGATAAAGATGAAGGAGTAGTAGAGTTGAAGAATACAAGTCCTCCACAAATTTTCACCATTGATGCACAATGAAAATGAGGGGTTTTGAAAGGAAAAATGAGAGAGTTTTTCTTTCAATTTTTCTAAGTGTTTTCATTTAATGGAAAATGTGAAAGACTTTAAT
>JAXCLQ010071226.1:0-12511 GCA_035584115.1 Cedrela odorata
CACATATCGATCCTAAGGGAGTATATTCCGCAGATTGTGATGTTAATCTATGCTCCCCAGCAGCGGTTGTGCGCCCGAAAATCCATTTCGTGCGTCACACTTCCGCTGCACTCAAAAACAGAGCATGCTTCGTTTCCTGTTCTGTTCACATTGTTCATGGATAGTTGACACTTTTCGAGGCTTAGTTGAACTTAAGTCAGTCTTCATGGAATGAATGTATTGAGTATTTTGGATTTAATATAAAATGAGTTTTTGTATGTCGCCTAACGCATACAGCGGTCTCGCTAGTTGGTTAACAAGCAGGGTTAAGGGGCAACTCCCTTGTGGGGGAGCAGGGGGCAAAGCATTTGGAAAGAAAATGGAATTAGTTTTGTAGAATATTTGGTTTCAACTTAAAAAGTTTTGTAAGAATTGTGTGTTCAAGCCAAATAGATAAATACATTTAACACAAATCGATACCTATGAAGAAATAATTTATACTTTGTAAAGACAAAGATTTGAGAAGAAATTACAAGTCAACTGAATCGATGCTTTCATAGGATGGATCGATATATTATAAGACAGACAGTTCGAAAATAATTATAAGATAAACTAGATCGATATCTTCATTAAAGGTATCGATACATTGCAAAGAGCTTGATACATGAAGGTAAATGTATCGATACTTTGTATTGAAGAAATTTTTAGATCGAATTTTAATGAACGGATTGATACCCAGTCCAAAATGATTGATACTCAATCTAAATGTATTGATATATTGCGCAAATTTGAGTAAAATTTGGTTCACAGTTTAGGAATTTGTAAAATATTTTAAGGGCATTTTGGTCTTTTTGCTTATTTCTATATATACCCAAAAGGGAGGATTCAACTCTCCAATTATCTTTATTCATTTCTCACTCTCTCTCTAAAAACGCTTTTGTCTATCTATCTCTTTTTATCTCTTAAGATCTCTTCAAATTCTTTACATTTTCTTTCAAATTTTAGTTGTCAATCGATTACCCATTTTTTCCTCTTCGATTTAGTACTATTTTGGACTGAAAACAGTAAGAAGAAGTAAGGAAGGAAGTTAGGGTTTCGATGAGATTTAGGGATTTTCCACTTAATCGTTAATTAAAGGTTCTATAAACTCTTACAGATTACCGGTAAGTTTATTAACTCGTTATATGTTTAATTTTGAGATCTTGAACATATTGAAACTTAGGAATTTACTGTTCATTTGAGATTTTCATTAAATTTCTTGTAGGAAATGATAAATTGTATTAATTTGGGTTAATTGGAGTATTTGATGATTAAATATATGACAGATAACTTTTATAATGTGGATTTTAGTATTTGGCATAATATGATAATTTGATTTAGAATATGTATATCCATTTTAGACAAAAATGTGAAATTAAACTAAATCAGCCATAAAATTTTATTATTAGAAATCGGATAAATGGTCTCCATTAGTTAAGCCTCGCGAAATGTGTTATGTGTTAAACTAAGAAATTTTAGTCACATTTTCTATAAGCATAGTATTAGTGCATTTATGTTAATCATTTAAATCGTGGAATTCATGATTATATGCATGTGTGGTAAAAGGCTTCAAGAACTCTGGACAAAGACCTAGAGGGCGTGAAGATTATTAGTGGGAGTGATTACCATCCTCTTATAATTTGTAAATTTATTACATATATGAATATATAGATATATGTGTGTTATACACACACACACACATATATATATATATATACTTGTGTGTTAGACAATCTTTTTTCTTGTTAAAGGAAAATTTGAATCAAATTTACTTATATATGTTTTACATTGATATTAGGATAATTTGTTTATTTGGTTAGTTGTTGACAAATTATTTAATATACATACTAAGATGACCTTAGAAACATAACTGATTTAAATGATTATATTATTTATTGAAATTGATTTGATTTATGCATGTATATTGGTAATAAGGCTAGTAGGCAGGATATTATTATATTATTAGTGGGTCTACTTATTTACTATAGCTACAGAAAAATAACCTATGGACAAATTTATTGAGAGGTCGCATAGGTGAGTAGAGCCATAATAGAGCTAGTATGGTGAGAATGTCTATGGTAAGCTTACTGTGTGCCGGGCACGAATGTGCAGATATATAGATACCCTACAAAAAGTCTTGGCAACTTAATAGGGATATCTTGAATTTGACGAATATTAAGAGGACAGTTACTCGTGTCACCAAGTGACTATTTAGGACCAACATCAGTGAAACGAATGTGATTTTATAAATATATGTTTTACAAAAAATAAATGATTTTATAAAGTATGAGAAATAATTTTCTATTTAATAAGAATTCATTGGATATGGTTTTATGCATGAAAAATTCACTGATGGTTTCAAAGTTACTTCGGCCAAGGTAGTGGTCAAGAAAGGATGGCCAGCTCAGTTTGGTTATTTAAGCAAACCTATAAAGTGTTTTTTGATTATTGGATTAAATAAATATGTATATATACTTTTGAGTATATTGTAAAATAAATCTTAATATCTGAAATTTAAAATGCATATACATATATGTGTGTATTTATTTACTCATTGAATATAATTGTATACTCACCTCTCAGTCATTTCACTTTTTAGGTTAGGTATTCTAATACTCACTAGATTAGTAGTAGCCGTAGAGAGCTTTTGACGTTCTGGGTAAACTTTATCGTTAAGTCACTTATGCAATTAGTCCCACTAGATAGTTTTATTTTAAATATTGAAATGTAATTGTAAATTAAACAGTTTATGTAAACATTTATATACCTGTAACCCGATTAAGAATAGTTCTCATTATGATGATATTTTTAATTATAGGTTATGTATTCGAATGATTTGATCATGAATGATCAAATATTAATGATGATCTCATAGATGAAAGTTATTGATTTATAAATTATTTTAAAATTTTTAAGAATGACAAGAAAAATGAAAGTTTTACAAGCTCTCTTGATATGTTCTAGGCATATATAGTGTGTATCATGAAAGTTTATGACAGTTGTTACGGGTGTCCTAAATTGAGGACGCGACATAATTCATAAAAACTCATAATACTGACATAAATTATATACACAGTAATAAACATGTGCATTTCGCTAATTAATTTAAAATCTAATCCATCTGTTGGTAGAATCATGTCGTGGTCACGAAGATAAAGGTTCATCGAGAATTTTTCAGTAAGACTATCAAGTGCGAGCAAGTGCACACATGACACACCAACAACAATCATAATTCCAATTAATATATACTCCTCGTGCATGCATATTACAAGTGGGGAGATCTAATTAATTCCCATGTTGCTTAGAGTGAAGGGAACAAGTATTACACACCCAATATAAACTTATAAACTCATTATATTATAAGGTCTCCCTTTCTAGTGACACAAGAAATTGCGTACATGAAAATTAGGGATTCTCCCTAATCTTATGCTTGTAAAATAATGTAGAAATCAATTAATGTTTTGATTACTTTTAAATGATTATTATTATTCTATTCTCAAAAATAAATAAACAAGGGGGAGGTGGGGTGTGACAACATTGATCACTTAGAAATTGTGTGGATGTGCTTTCTAAAAGAAACAATCCCAAGTGAGTATATTCTTTCTAATATATATACATATACTTAAAGCAAAAACAAAAAACAAGGATGCTTTTAGTGAATCATTCTCATTGATATGATTAATGCAATTGTGTTTGTTTTTTTTTTTTTATTTTCTAAAAATAAAGAAAGATGAAGAATTAATATGTAACTAAGCTTGATTGTATTGGTGGTGTTTGTTAGTGGAAACGCCGATTGTGGCAGTGATGGAGAGTGCAAATTAATGATGATTTTCATCATCCTCGTGGAGGAAAATTTATGAGGTGGCTAGCTTCGTTTAATTGAATTATTAAATAAAACAATGAGTATTAAGTTTAATTTCCGTAGTGCTTTAGTATTTATATTGCCTCGTAACTTTTTTCATTGTTAAGTGTTTCACAATCCCAACTCGGTATTCTATAATGAGACCTTTAGTTTTCTTAATTAAGCCTAGAGACTGCCATTATAATAAGTTGAAACACTTTAATTATTTTAATTATCATCCAATTTGCTTAAGTTAATGCTTGATTTAAAAGTTTAATTTTATAAATAAAGTGTATGATTTATATTAAACCAATTTGTCAAATCTATCAAATTCTAACAAAAAAAAAAAAAATTTGATACTTAAATCTAAAAGTTTAAGTTAATAGATAAAAATTGAAATAACGGTATTAAATACTAACACCCTCCTTAATATAAGATTAATACAATTAATTCAAACAAAAACAAAAGAAAATTCTCACTTAATCTCATAATGAAAAAGAAGAAAAGAAAATTAGAGGTCAAGCTTAATGGAGGGTAGTATTGAGTTTCCATTTCAATAAATGAAAAACATGAGTAGTGACAACGATCATCTCTAAAGAAGAATTGAATTGATCATGAAAATGATTAGAATGCTGATTCAAGATATTCAATTCAACCACATGGAGGACAACAAATTAAAATCAACCATAAACGCATGCGTGAAACCATTAATTATTTGTAGCCTTTGTTTCACATACAATGCATGGCAAGGCAAGACATTACTTTTCATGTTTACAAGGTGGCCATATTATTATGAAGATTATTAAGTTTGAGACCCTTAATTACCACAAATTGGGAATCATTAAACAAACCGTTTTGTAAGATTTGATTGTATCATTCATAAGTTACACAACTCATTTGAGATTTAATAATAATTAAATAAGGTTATATTTGATAAGGATTGATAGTACTAACCTCCTATGACTATCACTAATAGTAGTTATTGAATGAAAGTACTCTACATAGAATGATGAGTTGTAAACATTAACTACAGTTAGCTAACTCCATTTAGTTACATCATGGAATGGAAGGTATTTACCCTCTAAAATATATTTTGAATACTTTATTACTTGTACACCCATTTAGTTACACTTAACTCACTCCATATTAAACCTATTCTAAATTTTGAACATAAATAATTAGTTAATTTTCAATTTTCTTATTTTTATAACAAAAGAATATGAGACTACCAAGTGCACTTGCGAGAGAGCTTTGTAGTTATGTGTGTATATATATATATATATATATATATATATATATATATACACACATCTTTTTTAATCATAAAAATAAAAATGTTCCAAACTCATTTTTACAAACTAATTATTAAACTCGTTCATTCGTGCCAATACTCAAAATTACTACTAAAACCCTATTACTCGTATTGTGCATAATTTTTTTAAAAAATAATACTCTCAACCTTTTTAAAATGATTTTATGTATTAAAATTATTAAAATATAACTCAATTTTAATTCTTATACAATTATTATTAAAAATATTTTTGCTCTTATTTTATAAAAGATCAATTAATTATTATAATTTTTGTATTGACCAATTGAACTTTCTTATTTAAAATATGAACTCAACACAAACCTATTTAAACTCTTCAATTTCTTATTTATGGCTTGTCCAGTGTCATATTTTAAACTATTCAATTTATTGTCAGACACTTTTGCTCTACAAATTCTAAAAGTAAAATTAGTGTAAATCATCTTGCATCAATACCAGTAGTGAAATGGCCGACATTGACAAACCTAAAAGGAGAACTTCAAATGTCACATCTTATCACTAAAAAGGAAAATATAAATAAAAAAAGGACAAGATCATGCCATGGATTTTGGTTTCTTTTTAAGTGCCATGCTTAGACTTCTAAAATTAAAAGAGATTTCCCATGAATCCAAGCAAAATATGTCCATCACTTCGTGAAGAAATTACCATGTATATGATGCTTGCAACTCATCCTAAGGTCCTATAGTATAACACCATCTTAATTATCTTAAAATTAATAAAATTTTGTTCGAGATTGTGATAATTTTTTTTATATTTTAAAAATAAAATTAAAAAAAATATTTAGTAATATCACTTTAAAAAAAATTTATTCATTTTTTTTAATATTTAACATTTAGTGCTTCTACTCAAACATCATTTATCATTTAAAAGTTGCTACAATAAAATACCAAAAGAAGTCTAAATCAGGAAAACATGTGACCACCGTATGAGTCGGCTAGTGACAAATGTATAAACACAAATGGGGCAGAAGAGAAAAGAAATCGTCTGTTTGGCAAAAGTTGCACAGGCTATAACATAGAAAAAGTCAAAATAACATATGGTTTCATTATAACCATATGATATTCATCAAGTGTTTTTAATGACAGCATCCACACATTTCCACGGTAAGGTAAATTATTCAAAGCATCCATACAGTTTTCTGCTCCTATCGAGCAGTTATTCCGCCTTCAGAACTTCTATCTCAAAATCCAGGACTGAGTTAGGTTGAATCCCCCATGCCGGAAATCCGCTTGGGCCATAAGCATAATCCGGAGAGCACTGCAGATTCATTGAAGATGGTCAGGATTTCTGACAACATGCTTAATAATATGTAGTATCGTTGAAGAAATATCAGGATTTCTGAAACTGATTTCACAACCATATACTAGTCATTTACATATGAATCCAGGCAATGGGGTTTGGGATCATTTTCTGAGGTATTTCTGAAAGAGCCAATAACACATCAAGCCTCATAAGCACACCCTTCAACAATTCCATGAGATTAAGATCTCCAGAACTTATTTCAAGCATCACAGAGTACTATGTTTAACATGGTAAAAGAAACACAGAATCTCAAAGGATTGAATATAATAGTACCCGCAGACGAGCAGTTTCTCCCACCTGCATTCCCATCACACCTTCATCCCATCCTACAAATGAATCAAACATGGAATTAATTCACCAAATAAATTTGAAGTATATCCTATAAGCATTGCATACCACAGCTAAAATTTTCAAATATAAAAAAAATGAGCAAGATGTAAAACAGAAGCTATCCCAAAGAAGCGACATCCTTACCCTGAAATTTATTAGAATAAGAGTGTCTAACAACTAATTGCATGGTAATAGAAGTTACAATGTCTAAACTAATACACCCATTTTGCAACCAGGACAGTAAAAATAATTCAACAAGATGTTGAAGGGCATGCTTACCCTGAAATAAGAGTTTCTAACAACTAATTGCATGGTAATAGTGAATACTTTTCTGATAGAAGTTACAATGTCTAAACTAATACACTTACTTCGCAACCAGGACATTAAAAATAATTAAAAGAGGCTTTATAGACGTTCTCCAAATTGTGTTAAAAATGAATAATATCTAAAAATATATGCACGTGGAATGAGGAGTAAGACAAGAAACTTTGTCTTCCCACAACAGGTTCATCAGTAGATACAAAGTACAGGGTTGGAGCCATGGGAAAGTAACATTCTATAATCAAAAATGTAATTTTTACAAAATATTAAGGCCTGTCCAATATCATTTTTGGCCATTATTTTTATTTTTATTGTACAAATTCAGATATAAAACATGTCTTTTATTGTTTTGTTAAAATTAAATTCATAAAACAGAAAATACAAATTATACATTTATAACATAAAATTATAAAACGGTTTAAAACTATTTTATCTATTTTATAAAACAAATCACAAAATATATCATAAAATACTCTTCTCACCCAAATCAAATTCTCTTATTTTCATAATATAATTTTCAAAATATGATATCAAACACGTTTTCATATCCGAAATAGAATAACTGAAAAATACTATTTTTATTTTCATTTTGGTTTTGTAAAAACACCAGTTTAAAAACAATACCGGACGGGCTCTTAGCTTCTTGCTTAAACAAATAACCAAGAGAGTGGTAAATGAATTCAAAACTTCGATCTCAAAAGCAGTTACATCTAATCTTACACAGCAACTCAAAAGCAAAGACATCATTCAAGTAATCGGTAAAATGAAGAACCCATCAATGACCTCTAGGCATATGAAATTTTGTTTCTAATATTCACAATGCAAATGCTATAAAAGAAATTCTGAAACTGTAACTCAATTTTCAGGCATAATATTCAAATTTCAACAAAATGATCATTTAATAAATAAATAACAAATTACATGTTTTTTTTACTCTTTGTTGAGGAAACATAGCAATATACAATCATCAACTCAAAAAAAGTTGGGCCAAATCATAACTATAGAGTTACCTTTTATGACAGAACCTTTGCCGATTTGGAATGTAAAAGGCTGCTGCCCAGGATCCTTTGTGCTGAAACAAAAGAAACAGGATGTATTATAAATAACCCAAATTTCTAAAACCAAAGCTAAAATGAAACAGAGGCCATAGTTTAACATTAGGACACTATCCTCACCTCCAGAACTTTTGGGAGAGATCGCCATTTTTTCCTGAACAAAAAATAATCAATAAGGTATAAAAATTAAAAAAAATATATTTTCTATTTCATCTGGATTCCGAAGAAAGAACTTATTCACCCCCTCAAAAAACTAGGGATTATCATGCCTTAATTACGACTCATCTCAAAGAAAAATACATAAATTTTATGTTCATATAACAATATTATCTACTTAAGATCTAACGATCTGACATAACATTCTTACCATTGAACGAAAAAAAAAACAGACCAATACAACATACCCCCATTTTAATCCATATAAAAAAATTAATTATCTGATAATAGGTTGACAATTCAAAACTTTCTTAGGAAAACTACATGTTGCGGGAAGCCAAACAGGAGACAGTTGGAAAAAGGACTAACCATAACCGGTGCAGTGGACGGTAACCTTCTGACCGACAACCGGCTTGGGGCCGCTTCCAGGGGTCAAAATTTGCTTCTCCACTCCCATCTCTTCTTAGGGTTTCCGATTTTCTGATTCTCTTTTTTTTTTTTTTTTTTTATGGGAAAGGAAATATCAGCTCACTACTTTGTGCAATGCTTTTCTTTCAGTTATGTTTTATTTTTTATAAGAAAATGCACGATGGGCCTGGGCCACGGCCCACATCATTGTTTTTTAAAGGATTCATTTAATATTCGATACGATTGAATTGGATAATTTTTAATTTGATTAAATGTGTACCATATTTTATAGTACATTATTATTTATTAAATATATCTATCATAAGTTAAGTTATTATTTATTTAGTATACCTATTATAATAAAAATATTTTTAAGGGACAATTACGTTTAGCTTATGAAAAAAAAGGCATTTACCCAATAATTTTGAGCATAATGATCACATTTCTTTGGAGCTTGGAGTACAATCAATGAATGTGCGAGGTTATAGATATCTTATTATGCAAAAAGATGGTAGTTGCAATGTTGGCTGTAGGCAATATAAAAACCAACGTTAGCACAAAATAACGATAATACGCGTCATATGCATGCGTTTGTACTTTTTCCTTATTGAACTGTAGTTTAATAGTCAAACATAGAAATCTCTCATCGCAAGAATTTTATTTATCCTGCTTATAAAAAAAAGTTTGAGTTTGATTTTAAGTCAAGTTGAAAATTTTAAATTAAAAGTCTATTTCTTTGTAATTTGTTCAAGTTGGAGATTAATATCGCTTGATAACGTAGATATTTATATTGAATCTCGTTAAATCCTGATATTCTTTATTTTGTATTTTGTTATATATCTGTTATTTTATCATCTTTTAGAATTTTAGAATTATTATATTTCAAAAGCATTTGTTTAGGGAAAAATCATTGGGCTCAATTTTCCCAACAATTGGTAGTAGAGTCAAAGGTTATAAAGTAGCGTAAATACATGCATTGAAAAATTCTATCAAAAAACCCAAAATTGCTTAAAAAGTTTGAGTTTTAAATGAGACCGTTGTAATCTCTCTAGTCTTTTCTGTGAATTTTTCTAATGCACTAATAACGTGAAATAAGACTTTTGCTTTGTAAGTGTTCAGAATTTAATCATTAATAGTAGTGATGGCAGAATTAGTTTCAAATACCGCCTCATCTTCGAGTTCACTTATGACTTCTTCGTCTACACCGACGCCTTAATTATCATTAAGATTAATGATGACAAATACAAAATTTGATGTACAAAAGTTCAACAGCAACAACAATTTCGGCATGTGACAGTGTGAAGTGCTCGATATTCTTTTTCTACAAGAGTTAGATATTACTCTCGAAGAAGAAAAATTAGATGAGATTAGTGAAAAAGAATGGACCAAGATCAATCGACTAACATGTCAAATATTTTTTCAACTTTGAAGAAATTAATGGTTGAAATGTCTACATGGCTAACAATAAAACTTGTAAAGTAGCTATGATTGGCTCCATTTGCTTAAAGAATCATGATGGATCTACTAGAGTTTGGTAAAAATCTCATCTCTTTCGGAACTTTAGAATCTAAAGGTTTCATTATAATAATGCAAGATGAGATTTTGAAAGTTATCTCAGAAGCATTAGTGGGGATGAAAGGAGTCAGAAGATGTAATTTGTATTACTACTGAGGAAGCGTAAGTGTTGGGATAGTTGCAACAGCCACAAATGAAGATGTATATGCAAAGATGATGAGATTATGACATTTGTCCTTAAGACATGCAAGCGAGAGAGCTTTGCAAATATTAACTAAGCAAGGCTTGTTGAAAGGAGCAAAGGTTGACAAGTTGGGTTTTTATGAAGACTGTGTTATGGGAAAGTAGACAAAAGTGAAGTTTGACACTGAAATTCATAATATAGAATGTATTATGGATTATATTCACTCAGATGTGTGGGGACCTACCAAGGTAGATTCTGTTAGAGGTAAATACTATTTTGTTACATTTGTTGATGACTTCTCAAGAAGAGTTTGAGTGTATACTATGAAGTCAATAGATGAAGTATCAAAGATTTTTCTCACTTGGAAGAAAATGATAGAGGATTATATTGGAAGAAGGATTGGTAGAAAATGATGAGAATTATACTAGAAGAAGGATCAAGAAATTATGATTAGATAATGACACGGAGTACCGGAATGTTTTATTCTCTCAAATCTGTAAAATTAGAGCATTATTCACTACTTTACTATCAGAGATACACCAAAATAAAATGGAGTGGTTAAACGCATGAATCGAATATTGTTAAAAAAGGTTCATTGTATGTTGTCCAATGTTGGGTTAGGTAGTAATTTTAGGCTGAAGCTGTTACATATCCGTTATATCTCATTAATCGTTTTCCATTAGCTACAATTGGGAGCAAAACCCCCTTAGAAAATGGTTTGGAAAACCTACAAATGATTATGATTTTTTATATGTATTTAGTTCCACTATATATTATCATGTAAAAGAATCCAAGTTAAAACTGAGAGCGAAAAAAACGCTATTTATGGGTTTCACTTTAAGAGTGAAATGATATTGTTTATGGTGTTCAGCAGAAAAAAATATCATTTTTAGTAGGGATGTTACTTTTGATGAATTCGTTAAGTTGAGAAAGGTAGCACAAGATACTCTACAACAGGTGGAGCGTACTCCTCAATAGGTGAAGCTTGAGGTTACTAAAATGAATTTAACTAAATTTTTTTAGACAAATATCAATACTCTAGTGGAAGAAAATGATGTTAAATAAGAAGAGGAGATTATAACTCAAAAACCTTCAGATCTTAGCCTATCAATTATACTCTGTAAAGAAAAAAGAGAAATAAGAAAGCATGCTTATTTAAATGATACGATAGTGTATGCATTTACAATTATGGATGTTGACATCCCTAGCACTTATTGTGAAGCAATCAATAATTCAAAAGAAAAAAAGTGGTAAAAGGTTATGGATGACGAAATGCAGTTTCTTTAGAAGAATCAAACCTAAAAGCTAACTCAGTTACCGAAGAGCAAGAAGGCAATTGGTTGTACATGAGTATTTGTAAAGATAGATGGATTTCCTAGTGAGAATGAGGTCCGCTAAACTTCCTTTAAATATGTTGATCAAGGTAGTGACAACGATCAAGTTTAATTACTGTTTGGATTTGATCAATATCCTGTAGTTTGATTGCGTCATTTGACCAATATAGAGGCATTACTTACCTTTTGACAAAGTAAATGGGAAGACAAAGGGTTTGACTAATTAAGCCAATGTGGGGACTTGTTAGGTCGTGGCTTAATAGCCAAACATAAAAATCCCACATTGAAGGGATTTCATTTTTTCTCTTGGATTTTGGATTATAAAAAGAAAGCTTGGGTTTTAATTTTAAGTCTAGGGGTGGCAATTTTGCCTACAAACCCACAAACTCGCTTCTACCCGATTTTTATGGTATGAGTTTGGTATGTGTTTTAGCAGGTTTGAAAAGAATTTGGTAAATAAATTTAAAATCCACAATGGGTTTGAGACGGATATGGGTACGGACAAATATTCACGGGTAAATCCACGAATATCTTTTTTAAAATTATCAAAATAACATCGTTTTGATATTAATATTCATATATTTTTTTCTACATCTATTTGTATCTATTTGTTTATTATACTATCTCATTGTCAATCATTTTTTAAAATATTTTTATTCTACAACAATTATTCTATATAATACATATTTATTTATTTCCTCTAATTATTAAATTATA